>WAAB01021335.1:50179-140322 GCA_013389865.1 Piaya cayana
CTCCATGACTTTCCCTGGCACTGAGGTCAGACTGACTGGCCTGTAGTTCCCCAGGTCCTCCCTGCGACCCTTCTTGTAGATGGGCACAACATCAGCCAGCCTCCAGTCCAGTGGAACTTCCCCAGTCTTCCAGGACTCTTGGAAGATGATGGAAAGGGGTTTGGCCAGTACATCCGCCAGCTCCCTCAATACCCTAGGTCTTTCTATACAGCATGACTGCATGTTTCGTTGTGTTCCACAAGTTCATGCATCCAGTATGTACTTTGCCCTTGTGGACCTCCTAAATTCCCAGTGACACACTTGCAGTCCCCTGAAGCACCTACCTTGCTGTCTCTCTGATATTCACAAGCTGAGTAACAGCATCCACTTGTTCAGATTCTCTTGTTTTTAAACAAAATAATTTTGTTGAGGGAATAATTGCATTTTAATGTGGTCTTTGCTTCAGCCCAGTAGTATCTATATTCCAGAAGCAGTGAGGTAATCTGTTTTAATGCTAGCATGCTGCTTACTTCTTGAGCCATTGTATACTCGAAGGCTCCAAAGTATACAATTAAGAGGGATCATCTCTAGATAATACTAACAGCAAGTGAACTTTTAGCGTCACTTCCTCTTTCAGTTGTGTAGTTGCACCATATTTGAAGAATTCTCTTGTGATGCAGAATTAGGGGGTTTTCTCCTTACTCTTAATTTTCAGTAGGTGGATATGGGTAGCATGTCTCATTTCTATATTCTCACAGGTTGTATTTTATATGTCTGAAAAAGGACCTTGCATATCTGCTTTATTGAAAAATAAACGGTCTATTTAAAATCAGTTTCAATGGAGAAGGTAAATCATCCCTTTGTTCTGTCCATCCACCCACAGTTGTGAAACTTCCAGGATACTTGAAATCTTAAGCTGCTGTTTTCCCTTTGTTTAGTCAAAATTTGTCAACAGGTTAATTAGTGAAAGATGCATAAACAGACAGTGTGATTTGTTAAGTCATATTTCCTTAGGAAATCAGATTGAAAAGTAGTGGCTCAGTGAAACCCTAGAGTTCTCTTACCTCCTAAATAAGTTGCAAGATTTGCAGAAGTGTTTGTAAATTACAGCCCAGTGATTTGTTCAGACTCCTGCTGCAGCTGCACATTCTGATGTGATCACACAAGCAGCTAGCTAAGTATCTTAACCAGCACTTTTGATGTGATGCAACCCATATTATGTGTACAGTTGCAGCATTTTCATAGTCGTGCTGCCCATGTGTTTGAAGTATGTTCTGCAACTCTGAATAGGTGCTGTTTTCAATTTATCACTGTTGTATGAGAAATACCTTCAGTTAACTGAGAATACATTAATAAATGAGAAGGTAGAAATGTGTTGCAGGTAGTTTCCTGAACTGTCAGTTATCATGACAACATCTCAACAGTATGTGTCATTTTTCTCATATTTATTTATACCTATTTGTAACTCCAGATTTATAAGTCTTTACATGTTCCTTCACACCCAGTATGTCACTTCTCATGTTCTTTTTTTGGTTTTGTTATTTGCAGGTCTGCTATTAAAGCATTGCGTCCTGGTGGATCGTTGGTCTATTCTACATGCACTCTCTCAAAGTCAGAGAACAGCGATGTAATAGATCTCATTCTAAACTCCTGCAGTAATGTCATGCCTGTAGACATAAGTGAAATGGCCAAAGCTGTTTCTCAGGAATTCACTTTTTTCAGTGGTACACAACAGCATGAACTTCTGGTTGTCCCAGAGAAAGGGAGAGCATGGGGTCCAATGTACGTGGCTAAATTAAAGAAAATATAGTCAATCAGATACTTCTTAGTTTTTTAATTTAATATTTATTTCTAATACAGTATGTGTATATGAACATGTTCAAGGCAACCTAATTTAGAGCATTACAGTTTTATGTCAGCTGCTGTCTAATAAAAGGGAAGCTAGACATTTACCTTAGTTCAGCTTAAAATACAGAATCTATCTTCTAAAATGGGCTTGTGGGCTTCTGTGAAGTCCTTGTAAAATCAAGGGAGCTTTGTATTTTTTCAAAGTGAGCTCTTAAATTGATTTTTATAATAGAATTAGAGACTTGCGTGTTGGTTTTTTTTGCACTGTTTTGTTTTGAGTGTATTTAATTACTAATTTGGCTTTAATAAAGCATATTTGAAAAGAAATGATCTGAATGGTGTCTGCTTCTGAAGTCATGGAAATCCTGCATTCTCTCTCAAATGCAGTTAGAAATCAGTTTTCCTGTAAGAACTGATTTGTATGCAGAGTCTGTCGTCTGATGTGCTGACTTTTTGAAGCGGTTGCAAAACAGATTTCATATTTGCTAAGTTCTTTACTGGTTAAAAACTGTCTTTTGTTTACAGTTGTAAAGGTCAGCAGGTATGTCTACACTAGCTTTTTCTATATATTTTTATTTTTTTGAGCTTATAAAAAGTACAAATCGAAAGAGTAAATGATGTAAAAATGTCCTTAAAAAGTAGATTTGGATGTGTTACTGCATAATGCAATATACCCAGCAGGCTTTAGAGCACATATTTGAAACAGAAGTGGAATGATTAATAACTGTGATAATGGCACAGTATTTAGGGAGCTTTGTTGTGTAATTACAGTCATGATGAGCAAAACTGACAATCTGGAGAAGTGACTTATCTAATGAGTTAAGAAATGTTGTCTGCGTTTGTGATGTCATATCTATGGTGCATAAGGAAATAGAGTCCCAATGAGAACATGTACTGATGTTGTTAGTATGTTCATTTGGTTCTGCACATAATACTATGGATAAATGTATAGACATATGCTTGTCTTGAAGTAGAATGGAGCCCTTTCATCCCTTTCTGAGCAAAGAGGAGTCCCTTCCCTCACTGAAGGTTATAATAATTGTTTTTAAGGAATGGTGTTTTAAAGAACAGACTTCTCTTTTTTTCTGGTAGATGAGTTGCTTGTGTGGAAGTGTGTGTGAGAGATTGTGTACATTTACATATAGCATAGTTTTTGTGTGTACATCTGTGTATATATGTAACTTCTACATTTTTTGCAATTGTAGGCATGAATTGTTAAGGCAGATTTGTTTTTCTCCTTAATTCTAAAGAAAATCAGCTTGAAAACACTGAAAGAACTACCAAATTGGTGATTCTGCACCTTATTAACAAAGGCTGGAATTAAGTTGATTGCAGGAGCCCTTCTGAAAGGATCTCATGTAAACATGCTGGAAATGCAGTAGTTCTACATTAGATTCTCTGGTGATTCAGTTGCCGTGAGCTCACAAACATTTGTTTCAACTGTGACAGAACTGCCTTTTGTGTCTGAAAAACTCAGTTGACTTTTCCCTGCCTTTATCCTCTGCCCATCTTGTTACCCTGCATTCACAGCAGTTCTCTGTTGGTACACCCATGGTCATGGAGCACTCAACCATTTTCCCTACTCTGAGCATTGTAGCTGCTGGGAAGGTCCTGTCCATAGTATCTAGAGCAGTGAGAAGGCAGTGTTTAGAAGCACAGCACTTGAACTGAAGAAAATTTTGGTTGCCTAAAAGTGGATGCTGATTGTGAGCAGTAGCTGTTGTTGTTCAGGCTTCTCTGCCTAAAAGGAATCGGAGAATCATTAAGGTTGGAAAAGACCTCTAAGATCATCAGCTCCGACCATCAGACCAACACCACCTTGCCTACTAAACCATGTCATGAAGTGCCACGTGTACATGTTTTTTTGACACCTCCTGGGATGGAGGATGAGTTGGGCACTTTGCCCTCCTAATAGTGTCTTGCTGTTGCACCTTTTGCTGAAAGAAATACATGCATAAAGTACTCTGCCCCTTTGGTGTACAAGCTTCCACAATTATCCTTTCCCCTACTTTGTGATGAAAAATGTTTGAGGTGCCCCTGTAGTATTAAATTGTCAGCAATGACTCTGAAAAGAGAATATAAAGCATATGCAACTTGAGGCACAGAAGTTACTAATGTATGCAGATGATATTGTGTTACTTTGAAAAGACCTAACAGCATCTGTCCCAGAAACATTAAATGTAATATCCAGATTTGGAGTCATCTCAGGCTACTGGGATGAAATAACAATACCTGTTTTAAAACGCTTTCCATCAGTTTTATTTGCCCTGGGGAAATGGTAAACTAAGAATGTAGCTTACTTGAGGGATGGAATTAAAGTATGTGGTTAAACTGAGTGGTTGAAGAGAGCGTGGGCTAGGTAATCACAGAAAGAACAAAGGGGTCCTTGAAAATTGAACTTTGCTTGATCTCAGCATATGGGCGAGTCCCTGTGAACTGTGTTGCGTTAGACCTAAATTATGCAGCAAGGCCTCCTGATGTATGTAAAAGCTGCACTGAGTTCTGCATCATGTTTTCCTGATCTCCTGGAGTTTCTTTTAAACTAGTCTAAAAATGACGCTAATTAATAGGTGATATTTATTTTGCTTTGTACCAGATGAATGCTAGTCCAGAGTTCTGTGGAATTTTTTGTTCTGTTCTAATCGGGGCTGATAATGGGGATTTGGTAATTGTGTGAAAGGAGAGGGGGTGAGAAGGAAAAACAGGAGGGAGATACACCTGTAGAGGTAAGAGAAACTATGCAGCTGCTGGGAAACAGCATCCACTTGAGGGTACTTCTTGAAAAGGTTCTGCTTCTGTTTAAGTGTCTCTTAGGTACTTCTGACAACCTAAGACAGCCTCTGCTTTCCTTCAGGACAACACACCAACATTGTCCCTTTTTACACCTTTTTCCCAGGGAATTATCAGTTAATTCCTCTACTCTGTCCTGCCTCCTTTCAAAAACAAGAACAAGTTAACCTCTCCAATTGAGAGGATGTTGCAGGCCCAGGAAAAAGGCAAGTGAGAAAGATGAGGTCAATAAAACTATCATTTTTGTTGTATTGTGGAGTAGCCAGAGAAAACCGCATGATCCCTAATGAAGATACTTGAGAGAGTGTGCAACTACTCACAAGCGTATTGTGCATAGCAAGCAGCAGTGTCACTGTACCTTAGAGGCAGCAGAGATAACTGGATCTCAAATATTATCATGCTTTTCTGCCATTTCCTTTTCAAGCAAACAAAAAGTAATTTCCCCGTTAGTTTCAGGGGGGTTGGCACAATAAGAAATTAAAGCCTTATATAAAGGCAACTTTGGTGTTTGCCAGATTTCATCCTTTGTTCAGTGACATCTGACACAATTTAATTATGGCTTGTCAAAAGCATTCTCTGCTGTGTAATAGAGTGGAAAAACAGGTTGCACAGTGGCTGTGGACTGTGCCATGGCTTTTAGCATGGAACACCAGCAGTGCTGTACCCTGCTCAGGAAAATGTCCGTGAGCGTCTAGCTTGTGGGAAGAGGAGAGTCACTTTGGTGGAGAGTGGAAGCCACAGTTACCTGTGCTGGGGTGGGGAGGATCCCCTTAGTTCATGTCGCTATCTTCAGAGGAAAACATTTGAGGACATTAATCATAAAAACTGTATAGAGCATCTAAATTACCTATGAGCACTTCAACAAAGCATGGCTAACTGTTTCATACCAAATTAATGACTAAATCAGCGCAGTATTCCTATCAGAATTTTTTTTTTTTTTGTGGCAGGAAATTTTGCAAATCTAATCTGGTTTAATCAGCTCTGTAGAAGAATATGGCTTTAGTGGTAAACAGATTTAACTATGCAATATTGACTGTATATGAGGCTCTTTCTTCTAGGGGAAACTTGAACGACCTATATTGGTGATGTCTCTTAACTTTCAGGTAAANGCTGCATGATCCCTAATGAAGATGATTAAGAGAGTGTTTGTGCAACTACTCAGGTAAAAACATAGGTAAAAGTGAAACTTAACATTCTCAGCTATCTATTTGTCAAACTTGGATCAGCAAGTTCAAGGCATGTGCAGTTACTAGTCTTAGCTTTTACATGGTGTTGCTGTGTCCCCACAGAATTTTTAACTAAAGATAGGGTTTTGTAGGACAGATGATAGCAATCGTGAAACATTTGTCAGAAAATTCTTTCATTGGTTGTTCTTCCTGGCTTTCTTTTAAGATTTGAGGTCAAGGACTAATGACCTTAGAAGGTTTTATTTTCTTAGTAGCTGTATATAGTTTTCAACAGGGGCAAGCATTATAAAGCTCCCATGGCTCCATTTTAAAAATGTATTTCAAGTGGTACCAAAAACACTACAACCCTTTGAAAAAAGTCACAGCTATTCTTGAGAGAAATGAATGGAACATAAACCTGGTTTTCATGTTAGTCTTTGTATTTCACTGAAAAAATTTCCACTCCCTACAGCTGCACGTAGGGGGATCACTTACAAAAATACTTCCTTACTGTTTCACTTCACAATGATCCTATAAATGTGACAGTGTCCTACCACTGTGTCATGGCGATGTAACACTTCATGGTCCCAGAGGAAAAAGGAAATGGATCTGCTATCCTAAAAACAAAGGTAATAATCAATTGTATAGTAATAAGTGCCCCAAAAGTTGCTGCAGAACTAAGTCTTTTGTCAAAGAAGATAGAGGGTTTACATGCAGTGTCAGAGTAGCTCTTGTGAGGATCTAAAAGAGATTTGGGTTAACTGTTGCTATGTCTCAGTTACTCATGCTATTCTGATGTAATAGTTGTATAGCAGCGCCTGTGTTGGGGATGGGCTCCGACACAGCTCCTCCTGATTCTCACTTTGTCTCCAGTAGCTTTTTTTGCTTCTGAGGACATCTCTAGAGGCATATGTCTTGCTTCAGTGAGACTGCAAATGAATGGCTTTCAAACTGTCTTTTGATGTACTCCAGTTGGCACAGACTAACAAGGCAAAACTGTCTCTGAATGGGTGTTCTTGTAGCATCTTAATCTTCTCAAAGTCCCTTGACTTGAAGGTGCATAAAAATGTAGCATGTCTTTTAGATGTACTTTTCCCTCCTTTAACATACTCAGTGCTTATTGAACATCCTACTCTAAAAAAAGAAAGGAGGCTAGTGATCCCTGCCCTATCTAAAACAATGTAGAGACCCGAAGTGTGATAGGTCAGGAGGGAGTGGATGGGCCAGGAGCACCATGAAAGTAACAAAAGAATGGCAGCTTCATTCTTAATGATTTGAGCCTTATTGAGAACCATAAGACAAATATGTGTGTGTTACTGAGAATTAAATGGTGTTGTCTAGGCTGAACTTTTCATTACATTTTGCCCAGAAGTAGCTGTGGCCCCAAACTTCTCATTCTATCTGGCTGACAAAGAAAGAACTGCCTATATCAGGGTTTGGTGTTTTGTGTGCCTTTTGACTATATTACTGAAAAGGGTCTCCAGCTTTAATAAGTCTCCAATGTGCCTGCCATAAACTGCTAAAACTTTACCTCAAGGATTTCAGATTTCTTATTGTCATTAGAACACAGTTCTGGAATTATGTTACTCAAAATTCAGACAACTAAATGATCAGTTCACCTCCCTGCCTCCTGTTTGTGTTTGCCGTCACACCAGTAAGAAATATGCCACTACTATTTCCTGCATTTAGATGTGGTGTGGTAAGAAAAGTGGGGAAGTATGTAACTGATAGAATTCTCAAAAAATAATTTTCTAATTCTCTTAAAGTGAAATAAGATTATAAGATGAAATTCAGAGCAATATTTCATGGTTTTGGTAGGTTTCTTTTTCTTTGTTGATTTAGTTTCTAGGAAAAATCTAGTTTGACTCAGTGTATGATTATGTAGCTGATGAAATAATTATTTACAGGGAGGAGAAGATGGCTGTGAACATTTTAGTGGTGTAAAACAAGGCTGTATAGAGGATTAGAAAAGGTACAAGAAGGAATAATTTTGTGTTGGCAGGGAGTAGACTTAATGGTACTGTTTTAACTGTAATTTTTATGGTTCTATGGCTAGCCAGGGAAATGTTTAATGTTCCTGATACAGCAACTGAAGGTAAAAGAAGGAAGATTGACATACCCAGCACTGTTATAATTCATTTCATTACTTCACACAGGGCTTTTATATTGTCACGCCCATAAAGCGCCTATGTGTGCAGTTATTGCCAATTCATCTTTATATACTGCTGCTGATCCCATTGAAGTGAATGGCAAAACTCCCATCAATTTTAATGGCAGTGCGATATGGCCCATTTTGTAGATATACAATGTATATTTCCTGCACACACTATTTTCCATGTATAAGGTGCTGCTCATCTGAGCTTTGGAGAATGTTTTTTAAAGAGACTAAGTCCCAGCTATTGATGTAGTCTCCAGCTGACGAAATAATGTGATCTGTCTTCAAAAAGAGATTTAAAAGTTGACATTTAGTTATCTATCTATTTATTTGTTTATGTTAAGCATGGAATGCATATAGAAGATCTTCATGTATAAAATACTGTCTTTGGAAAATTCACCCAAATAAATTGCAGGAGGTAGCTATGTTAGAAATAGATGTTACACTTGCAAGGTTAACATGCTTTAGTTTGTAAAACAGGAAGCAACAAAGGAAATTGAAGGCAGCACGGATCAGTGGGCTAGTACATTACACAGCAGGCTGCAGCACCAGAGGCTAAGAAACATCCCTCTTGGACAGCAGCTTGCTTCTATTTGGACAGTGACTCACTCAATTAGCAAGGTACTAATAAAAAAAAAATTAAAGATTCTTTTTATATTTTAGCTGTTGTTCTTATTAAGAAACATTTTAAACTGTGGTAAGGTGCCTGTTGGTATCTGTTCCCTCCAGAACACATCATTCTTGAGCCTATTTAAAGAAAACGTACATATTTTAGTGGCTGTAAACCCTGCTAGCTATACATTGAAAGAACTGGATTCATAGCAGCATTCAGCATGCATGTGGCAGAAATGGAAAATTGCTTGACAGGTTGATATCCTCGCTGGAGAAGTTTCCCTTTTTCACAATACTGTAAGCTGGAGAGCAGTCACATTCCCAGCTTACTGAAAGAACATGGATTGCAGAGGACCCAAATGAGAAGTTTGAAGTTTAACTAAAACTCCTAGAATGTAGTTATGAATTAGGTACCAGTAGAGACTAAATAATTCAGCAGAAAGCACTGCAAGTGATGGATCATCTAGCCTTACTGTACACTGCACTTTTTTGCTTATTGCTTGCAACAGTCACAGGCCCTGGGATTGAATTATACAAAAACTTAGGAACTCTTTTCTTGACTGGATATACACAAGAAGATATCTAGCTTGTTGAAGTACACTTGCCTTTAGTTAGCTTCCTGACATTGAAAGGTATATTTTTATGAGTATGTTGATTTAAATAGCTGTACTGTGTCAGGGTGACCCAATGACTGAACAAACACCACCATTCTGAAGAATATTAGCATCATCTAAACATACAAGCAGTCCACTTGCATTCACCCCTTACAGTCACTCTTGTAAAACAGTAGTTATCTAAGACACATATGAATTAACTGGTTGTTGTTGGTTGGTTGTCACCGTCTCAGTATTTTTCAGAGGTTTGTTTTTTTAAAAAAAATTATGTGAGTTGTCTTCTTTTTAAAATGGTACATACAAAATTGACTTGAACCGTTAGGCTGGGATTTATATTCCTAAGTGGTTCTCAAGAGAATACAGACCTTGAATTCAAGTGCTGAAAGCACAGAGTATGCGCTGCAAACAGTTTCATGTAGAGCTAAGTCTCAAGCGCTGAGCTATGCACCATAACACCATTCATTGTAAAGGATCTATAAATCACAACTGTAGCTTTGCAGAGTGGATGACATTGTGGCTATAGCACTAGCCTGAAGTTCAGAAGGTCAAAATCCGGTGCCTAGTTTCTCTATTGATATTCTTTCGGTACTTTGCTTCTGATGTGATTTTTAGAAGCACTTAGTGTAGGCCTAACTCTACTATCAAAATAAAAAATTCCTAATGACTTATTTGAAAACGGAGTTAAGTTTTATTGAAGCATGCTTACTGTTCTGTCCTTGAAGTCTCCTTGCCTCATTTTCACATCTGCCTACTGAGAATGATGCATTCTACTCATAGAAATGATGTGATGATCGATTAATGGATATGTGTGAGCCACACAAGTCTTAGAGCAAGGAAAGTGAAGCTTGGATCAGTAGCATTTGTTTACTTTGTAAAGGTCTGATTGACTCCACCAGAAGCTGACTATCCTGGGCATTTATTTTTTAAAATTAATAGGCTACTTTTTGATGAGAATATTAATTATTTTTTTCCTGAGAATATGCAGTAGTTCAATAGCTGAGGGTTGAGATGAGAAAAACCTTTTGCCACAAATTTTCTTTCCATGTCCTTTCTTAAGACACAGAGCCTTGCAATCTACAGCAGCCCTCAGTAGTCTGCAAATAATTTCTGCCCTCTCTGGCAGATATCACAGTAGCAGCTGGCAAGATACTCTGAACTTCAGAGATGTCAAAGATTAAAATAAATAAAAGTTGTTAAACAAAACCAGACATAAAATATTTCTGGGCTTCTGACAAAAGCCTGTTTAACTTTCATTTCTTTTTGCAGAATATAAAATCCTCCAACTTCTAAACTCAACTTTGCTTCGGTCAGAGCTGTGATACTTTTTTTGAATTATTGATGCTTGACCCAAGAAACACAAAGGATATATTTTATTTTTCTTGAAGTTGCATCACACATATTGACTCTCAATGCAGAAGAGAAAGGTATTTGAAAACACATTTACAGTTGTGGGGTTGCAGAAGTGGGGGATGTTAAAAGGGGACATTATCCAAGTTCACTTTCTGAAGGCCAATCCACTACTTAGAGAAATGTAACATTTTGTGGCTTTTGGAGTTGGTTTTCAGCAGAACTGGTTTTTTTGAAAGGGATAATCAATGCTAGTTCTGACAAGAAAAGATGTCTAACAAGGAACAGGAGAAAAAAGCAAAAAAAGAAAAATAAAATTATCAGACTTTATGCTAGATTTAATTACTGTGGGTGAAGCACACAGGGGCTGTGATTGGAATGTGTTTTGTACATACTGGTAAGTAGAAGATTATGCGTAAGATGGATGCTGAGCCCTATATTTCCCACACTGGGACAAAAATATTGTAGAGTGCACCAACTATTTGTAAGAATGGGTAAAAGAAAATTAAGATAATTGCCATTATGATGGGAATACCAATTTGTCAGTTATTTCCAGGTGTTTTCAAGTTACAGAAAACATGAATTACCAGTTTAAAGGGAAAAAAGTGTCTCTCAGGAACAAAACAGAACTCTGAACTGCTAGGTTTGTCCCTTTTCTGTGGTCTGATTTGCATAAACCAGCGGATATGGAGCTTCCCATACTATGTAAGCAGCAAGGTCTTTATGATTAAAACTTGGGAAACTCCAGGAAGCTGAAATGCAGTACTTGTGTTTCAGGTGGATGCTCATTTTCACAAGATGCTTCTGAGAAGGGTCTAATAAGCTGTGACTCAGAATGGACAGAACTATCATTACTCATGACCAATTTTGGATGAATTGTTTTAACCTCATGCATTGAGCAATCTCTTTGTGAGCTGTATCAAAGACAACATGCCAGAGTTGCTCTTTGCTAGCTTTGCTTTCCTCTGAGGTGTTTGACAGTGGCTCTTTGAATCAATTTAAGATTGGACAAGATTGGACTATATAGGCTTTCTTTGAAGCTCAAAGGAAATATGTGTGTTTCTATGAAAAATAGTCCAAACTCCATTTAAAAAATGCAAACTTCCTACTACACATAAACATGTACATACATCCAGAGCCTTTTAGTTTACACTCTTCTGCCTCAAAGATACTGAGAGATAGCTAGAGTGTGATTATGTTCATGGATTCAGAGATAAGGAAATGAAAGATGGTTAAATGCATTGGGGTGTGGTTTGATTTTCCTTTTTTAGAACTTGTTGCCTCTTTTATGTATTTTGAATAAGCAGAACCTTTGGATGGAAAAAAAATCCCTGTGCTAGGGAGAAATGTTTTACAAACCTTAAGCCTTACAAAGTTCTTTCTTTTGTTGTTGTTGTTAAAGAAGTGGCAAAATTGCTATTTCTGAAACAAGCTATAAAACAAGGAAAATATAAAACACAGTCTAAGAAAGCACAGCCTCTGTTGAGTCCTACATTAAAAGGAAAATGAATTCTTTCTCTTTCACTCTCTACATGCTTTAATCTGTCTGAAAAGGGGTGAGGTTAACAGTGGCTAAGTGACTTGTGTGTCAAAGTCACATTTACTTCCTTGGAAATTTAGGCTTTCAAAATCATTTCAGCATTTTGAAAATGATAAAGCTCAAAACGGACAGACCTCAGGTATTTCTTTGAGACAGCCTTTCTTCCTGCTGTGTCAGTTACACAACTGTTATTGCTGATGGTCAATGGGAAAGTGCATTTGATCTGCCTTAGAGGATTTTTGTGAAAACAATGTGTAGACCCATTTTGGAAAATGAAGGGTAAAGTTTTGTTGGAGTACCTGCTACTGGTTTACACTATTTAATCAATCATTGTTATGATGAATAAGGCAGGACCAGGTATTACTGGGTGCGAAATTTTGCAGTAGCAAGTGGTGCAGGCAGAACTTAGAAATGCCATTATACCAGCTTGTCTCTGGTAGCCTGTATGTCCATGTTTAATTCAAATTATTTGACGAGGCATTGCAAACAGGATACCTTTAGGAAGACAGGGAGGCAGGTGCATGCCTGATTTTGGTGTAGCAAAGATAATTTCATATTTCAAATCATTGTTTGGGCTAAATGTATTTCAAAGAGTCCAGCTGATGTCTGCACTCAGGCTCCAAAATGTACTGGACCCTGACAGCTTGCTTTCCAAGATGATGCAAGCTTAGGCCTGGGTACTGCTAAGCCCATATGAACACACAAATAGGTTTCACCTTCAAAAGAATGTAAGATCCTTAAGAGAAGCCCCATCCCTTTGGACAGCAACTTCTTCATGTTCTGCTGCCAAGTGAACTGTGTCCCAGCAGAATCATCACTTGCTCCTTCAGGGCATCTCCACTGCTCTCCCTGAAATGAACACAGAGGGACACTTAGCCTTCCTGAGTCATTCAGCTCCATTTGCTGTGGCTTCTCAGTGCTCTACAGCACATTGCACTTGTACTGCATCCTCTGCATTTGTAAAGAGAACTGTTTTATTTGTTTCTACTCTTAAGTTTTAGGGAAGGTAGAAAGAAAACCTGTAAGAACTGCAGGATCAGCAAAAGCAACTCTGGAGAGAGATGAGTTTGATGGTTTGGTGTGAGGAAGAAGAGAATGAGCATTTGAGGCAGTTAATTTGTTCAATCAGAAGTGCTGGCAAGAATTTGTCCTGTAATTTTAGGAGAGCTGAAAAGCATATTAAGGAATTCTTTATTGCCCTTTCTCTCTTAGGAGTAATTTTTCGCTGTGTCTGGTCTGATAACTTAAGACTGGCTTTAGGAGTTATCCTAAAGTAGGATATAAAGGATATATAAAGTAGGATAAAGTATCCATCACAGTAGGATGGCAAATACACAAGCTCCTCACCTCCAAAGGCAGCATTTAAAGAAAATTAAATTATCCTTACAAATTAGTCATCTTATTAAATTCATATGATCCAGGAATAGGATCCCAGGCTGCTTGTTGTTTGGTAAGCAGTGGGTAAGTAGTAAATGTGAATACTTTCCTTGAAAACAGAATTGGTATTTCCAGACCAGCAAAACGTTTACCAACTCTTTGCTTTTCTTTCTTTGCTGTACTCCCTTTTTGAAACCATTCTTTTAGAGCACTGAAAAAGCCAGCCTTAAGCACAGCCAGTTTGACAGTGTCCTGTCCTGGAGGAAGAAGTTAGCAGATGTAACAGGTGATACTAGAATATCACTACGTTAATGCTTCCTTATGTTTTATGCCATATATTTTTCAGTAAGCCTAATGATGAGAGTGATATCTGATTCTTTCCCCTTTCAGTCTTTAACTCATATTCTATGATAGCCAGTCTTTGAATTTTTGTCCTTGTACTTAGATTGGGATATATATAATAGATGTTAACAATCTCTCAGGGGCTTCAGAAGTATTTTTCGTTTCTATAATATCTAAATATTATTCAGTTGAATAACTTATTTTCTTACCTTTTCCAAAAGGTTTAATTATACTTATGCTAAATGCAAAGTCTGTAATGAATGCCATCTGAGTACATTTACTGAAGAGTGGGAAAACAGTAAAAGGTAAGTGGTAGTTTTCTTTCAAGAATCAGTTCATTGGACCAGTTTATATTTGATCTGGACTAACGCAACATTTACTGTAGAAGAACTGTCTTGGCTTTTACCACATTTGGATACAGAATCAGTTCTAATCTTGCTTAATTTCACTTTTGTATTTGCAGGAAGAATGAGTCCGTTGAGCCTTGCATATAAGCCTGTCAACTCAATTAAATGTGTAGCTGTTTCTCAGGATAAATATTATAACACATTTAACTCACAAACCCACTCCATAAAAGGACATCAATACATATCTTAGACTTAAAGACTTCCTAAGTGCTCTTACGTTGTAGCAGTCCCTATTGTTCTGAGCTGAAAACATTATCTCCTGTCTATGTCAGAAATCCTTTTCTCTGTATTCTTTCACTGCAAACTCATTGTTCTTTGCATGCCATATTTCCCCTATCGAAGTTGGCAGGTATTCTCACAGGCTTATAAATGATTTGTTAAGAAATTATCTTGAGACCCTTGTGTCTGATGCAAATATAAACAAGTCAGCTGCAGTTTTCCTATTACAAAGGATATGACATAAAGGCAGTGTTTGAAAAATGAAGGAAAATACATAGCTCATTTATATGTTAAGCAAGATAAGCCTTCCTGGAATTGTAGCCACTGGGATTGTGACAAAGCAGCAGAACTCTGGAGAAAATCCTTAATACAAATCCTTAATATAAAAAACTCTCTGGAGACAGATGCTCCACTGCTGCAAATTCTCACAACTTCAGTGGAGCAGTGGTAGCTGATACCAGCTTGGAATCTGCTTCATCCTTCGAGAGGGAAAAACTTTACATTTTCACACGCAGCATCCAGGTCTTCACATCACCTTGGCCTAGTAATTTAGGAATGTGATCCCTAGACATTCTAAAGGTACAATCCCAAGAAAGCAAGTGGTAACCTTTGAGTGAAAAAACTCTGAAGGTCATTCCTTTCTCAGGGTAAAGAGAATACCATCCATTGCACCTCCATAAACACAAACTTTCTGAAGACATGAATGTACTTGTGGCTACTATGGATTTGTCTGGTTATTCAAAAGGTGGATGGAATTGTAGTACACAAAAAGTAAGAACATGGAAAACAGGGCCCAAAGAGTGGAAGAGCGACATAAAACCATAAGCAGCTGACTTGCTTCCCCTTTTACACACAGTTCTCTCTAACTCAACTACAGGCAATCCCAGTCCTATTCTATCTAAAATTTTCTGGCTTTATTTTGAGAGTAGAAAAGACTTCCACACTACCTGCTTGGTGAATACTACTGTACATATGCAATGCTTGTGATGAAAAGTGAAAGTTTTCTGTCTAATCCTATTTGAATTCACGCAGTCATAAATGAGACTCAATCTTTAGTGTCTAGAATGGTAATAAGTAGCATCTATAGAGAGTTATATATGTGTATACTGGTATGTATATTCATGGGAAGAATGTATTAAAATGTAGTGACACAAAAGTAATTTTCACTTCAATTTCAGAGAATAAAGCAAATCCATCTTCTGTCGGTCATACTTCTCTAACATTGTGTGCCTCAGAGAATGGGATTTGAATTGTTCAAATGATACTACAATGTCATGGCCTTAACCTGAATAGAAACAAGAATAATAAAAAAAGTATTTATATAGATGACGACTGTGTAATCTGTGAGTCATCTAGGGCTGTTAATTTGTAAGCATTGTTAATTTAGTAGCAATAACCTCCTTTTTAGTTCAGCTGAGTATCAATATTAACATCCAGTATTACATGCCTTAAAAATTCTCTGTTTTCTTCCACCCTTCACCTCCTAACATGCATGATCAGTGTCAGGTATAACAATCTAAAATTTGCATTCTATTCAGCCGATCCAGATCTCATTACATTAGACAAACACTGTACAGGAAGAAAGCAGATCACATAAATGCCACTAAAATTATTCATGAATTTTCCTACTGCAGTAGGTTGGAAATATGCTACAAATATTGCTTATAAATGACTTTGTTTAAGTTTGGCTATTGTATTTCTGTATTGTTTCATTGCTGTTTAGGAGGGTTTGATTCATTTCTTCAGATAAAATTCATTGCTTTACTGATACTGTTTGTTCTCTACCATTGATGATAATGTTTATCTCTCTTACCTCTTTCCACCTTCCTGCTGGTCTCTGGATCTCAAACTGTATCACAGACTGGAACTTCAAATTGCTGTAGCTTTTCATACAATAGAGATCCTTGTTTTGGTTTTGTTTTTTAGGGGGCAGTGTTTTGTTTGTTCGCTTGGTTGGTTGGTTTTAAGTTTGCTTTGTATCAGCCAGAATTTATGACTGTTCAATAGGAACTAGGTAACTGTAGGTAACAGTTTAATTACTTACTGTCTTCTGATGTAAAGCTGTTTGCATAGTCATAGTTACTCTTTTACCTGGTGTTTTAAAACAACCCAATATATGGAAATAGAAATATACACATTATTTAGTGCATATGTAAAAAAATATAAAATATATTATATATGTAAAAGCTATAAGTAAAACTATAATATTGTATATAGCATACATGCAGTCTAGCGAAACTACATGTAAGTGTTCTGGAGGAGTCTTATTAATGGAAAAGCTCCTATCTTAAATCGGACCGTGCTCTAGTGTTCTATAAAAATATTATCTGTGACATTAATTTCAATACGATACTTTAACACAATTTTAAAACAAGATTCTATCTAACAAATTTTTGCAAAAATTTCTCTATGAAACCATGGCCTTTATATGTGACATTTTATTGTTTCAGTGATTCTTCTTTTTAGGTTGCACAAAACCTTTCCATAAAGGAAAGTACAATATATACCCATATAGAAGTACAGTGTATTCTACCTGTGGGTTGCTGAAGTCTTAGATCAACCTGTGATAGAAAATGAAAAAGTAATATGTTGCTGACGAAAACAGGTTTGTTGAATGTAAATGATAACCTGAAAGGATCATTTGTGCATATTAATTCAAGAAGGCTCTTCTATTGGTTATAGTAGTGGGCGTGAGCTTCAAAAAAGAAAACATGGTAGAGTAATGGGAAAGTCAACGAGTGCTGCAAGTTCTTTTTACTGAGACTCCTCACAAATCTTTTTCCTCTTCTTGTGCTGTCTTGTCTTTTTTTGGAGGAGTAGGGGCCAGCACAAGTATTCAAAGATCTTGGGGCATTGTATTATCTCCTCTTTGTTTCAGTCTGTTTCTGTTCTCACTAGTCGGGAGCCCTTCTTGTATGCTTCATCATTCACGTGGCCATTAGGGTTTTTCCAGTGATGGTGACATTACTCACTACATTACATCTGTGAATTCTGGCTTCAGAAGTTACTGGCAATAGAGCAATTTTTCTAAAGAGTTGACCTCTTTCTGACCATAAAATTTCAACACTGCTTTTTTTTTTTCTTCCATCTGCTGCTGAAGAAAAGGTGAATAATAGGCTCTGGAGGGGACAGCAGCTCAGACGGCTTGCTACTGGCTTTTTTTTCATTTGTTGACTGCAAGGTTTATTTGATGACCAGGTCAATTAATTTTTATTATTATTTGTTTGTCTGGTTATTTCAAACAGGTGAAATGATGCATGATTCTGACTGACTTGGCCATCCAAATATCTGAGACTGATACTGTAGATTTCTCCAGTAATGATTAAGCCAATGTTATAAAAGCAGTGCTTCAACTGGTATTTATAGTCACATGTGGATATTCAGTGATGTAGTATTTTTGGTGGCAAAGGATATTTTCTATAATTAGTAGGCCTGCTTGTCAGATAATACCATTATATAAATTGGTATAAAATGGGATGATTAGCGAAATCTGAAAGGTCCAGATCAGGCCCAGTGCATCAGAAAAACTGAAATTATTGTTGGCGTTTATTTCTTTTGACTAGGCTGAGAGTGAGTGTGAACTGTATTTTTTCTGACTCCGTTGTTAAGGTGTAATAATCTTAGTTTTCATACAAAAATGCCATTGGTGCTGAATTTCTGACATCTCTTATCTATCCTCTTAGGTTTATGACTTATGTTCACTAAAGTTATTAAAACTCTTGTGCATTCTGGGTATGAATAAAAAATAAAAATCATTATTAGTACATTCACTCTCTAGTACCATAAATCTCTATTTTTCCAGAGCAGATTGTTGCACAGAATATTTTAAGTCATACCTTTATTTACCTTCATCCAAGAATTTTGCATAAAAAGGGCTGTTAATAAGTAAAAAAAAAAAAAAAACTGAAAGGGAAACACTAATGAAAATGGAAATATGGAAACATGCTCAGCCTCAGTCCCAGGTAAGCTCGTTTCAAGTTTAATGGAAGTTTTCTGATACATAAACATGTAACGGAGCCATGGAGGAATGTTGAAAGTGGTGGCCCAGGGGAAAACCTGAGCATTCAGATATGGCTTATCTGCATTATTTCCTGAGCTGTATTTCATCGCTCTCATTCTCTTGCTGTGATGACTGACCACAAAATGGCTACAGATTTCTATCTTTCCTTCTGTCTCTGGTTTATCAGGCAGGCAATCCAAGCAGGGTAGGGCAGAGGCATTCCGTAGCCTAGATTATGGCATCAAAGACTGCATAGGATAAAGCTACAGGACATGAAGTGAAACCAGTGCAGCCTGCAGGACAGTCTGGATGTGTTGCAATGCTAAGGAAAACTGTTCTGCTGTCTCCATGGAGAACAATAGCTGCCTTTACATGCCCACGAGAGGCTGTCAAACACGCAAAGGTTCATCCCTAGTAAAATTGCATATTCTGAATATAAACTAGCAGGTTTTGAGGTCAAGTTATTTGCTTTATTTACACAGAGGGCTTTCTAGGGCAGTAACTATCTTGTCCTCCTTTTCTTGTGTTTCTGTAAGGTTTAACATCATCAGGTTCTAGTCCACAGCTCTGATCCTAAATGTATATTGTGAAATGTAGATGTAGTGAAAGACACGTAAGAGGTTCATTATGTGGGTCTAGGTGAGTATTGCTGTAATCAACTTTTTTTTTTTCTTGCCTCTGCACTTAAATAATCACATTGCTTGGGTGAATTTGTGTCGAAAGGAATCTTTATGCCTGCAGTTAAGAAAGCAACATAAAATAATCCTGATATCCAAGCCATTTGAATCAGATTTTCATTAGGTAAGGCAATTTTTCATACCATGACAACTATCAGCCTAATAGATTTCCCTTTTCTTTCATAGGCGCTGCTGTTATTTTTGGTAAAGGAAAGGAGAGCTTCCAAGATTTTAAAATCCTGAATATATAAGACAGGTTTTGAATCTCAAAGGAAACTGTGATTACATATATTTTTGATAGAGTTATTTTTAGTATGGCTTTAAATCATGTTTTCTACTAGGCATATCTTTGAAACGAGCACAGCCAGGAACTTGGCCTCTGTTGAACACCAGGCCCTCTATATTTATAAGCTACAGTCTGGTGCTCTGCTTCTGAATTACGTGGGTAAGAAAGAAAGAACCAAGAGGTTTCTATTATATTCAAAGGCCAGGGAGAGATTTGCCATACTCAGCAGAGACCATTTGCCAACACTTGAAGTAACACACATTTTCATGAATATTGGATTTGTTTCCATTTTAATTATTTTGCCTATGTCAAGCAAGTGCAAAAGTTGTTAGGAAGGAGCTTCAGCAAGGAGTGAAAAACAATAGAACCTGGAGTCCAACCATTACGAGTGAGACAAGGAAGAGGTGACCTTGCAGTTCAAGGCTAATTTGAGAAACAGGGAACAGTTTTGAGCAGCAAGGGTGCAAACAAGGAAAGAGAGATTAAAATCCCCATTCAAGAGAGGAGAGAGCAAGAATAATTTTAATCTTGAGAAAATATCTAATACAGACTATGACTCAAAAAACAGAGAAATGCAGACTAATGTATGTAATTTGTCATGCTAAACAAGTATTTATCTGCAAGGCTGTCCATTCTGCCCTTTAATGTATAAAGCTTCTTATATGACCAGTTCTGCACATTTATAGCTTTGTTTACATATATGTGGCTTTTTTACAAGTGTTTGTGATAAGCCAGCTGTATAGTGGGTAGACACGTTGTTTGGTTTGTGGTTGACTATCCAAGGCTTATCAGAAATACGTAGGCTTCAAACTGGTATCTTATTCCTGAAAACAGCATATTTTTCTTCACCTTACCTTATTTTCTTCACCTTTTATATTCAGGTAGCCTGTCCTATCATAAGTTAAGACTATAAGGTAAAATCTTTTTGGGAAAGGCACACTGTTTTAGGAAATTCTCATGCAAATGGATGCAGTCTACATTCCCTTGAGGTAGGATCATGTCATAGGCTTTTGTGGCACAGTGGAAGACTCTTCTCTCACATAACTTGTGACTTAGGGGCACGACACCAACTGGCTCACTATATGATGCAGTGCAGCAGGGGAAAGAAGACTTGAAAGGTTCTAGGAAACTACAGCTCTCTGTTGATGCATAGGCTTTGGACTTTCGGTGTCATAGATATAGTTAATTGGGTGGATGGATTCCAACCCACTGCAGAGTTGCAGCAGTGTTAACTGGTTGCATTAGCCACATGCTTTCATGTTGGGTTGAAATAGGAGTACGCTGTTGTAGTTGGGAAAGGCTTGCTCAAAAGACAGTCCACATAAAGTACCTAGGTCTCAGTGAAGCTAGGCTCATGTCTATGTCTCTGTTACCAAACAACGCTGTTTAACATAAGTAGATGCGTGCAGTGGAACAGCTAGGGCTGAGAACCCATCACTGTGCATTTCAACAGTTTACTCTGAGTCAACTCAAGCTTGGCGCTGTGAACTCAGTGGCCTTTACTGGCTGCAGAACATTAGGTGGACTGCAGGTTGGACACTGTCTAACTGAGTTTCATCCAAACAGAACTCAGTTTTCACACTTCAAAACCACCCTGTAATGTGAACTGAGAGTGTGGTGAGAGTTGCTCCAAAAGCACAATACTGATGTACATGCTTTTCATACCTACCCCATGAACACATATGGAACTACGTGACTGAGAAAGACTGTGATCCTCCTTCCTTTTAAAAATGTCATTCCATGCTGGATGAGTTTAGCACTACTACTAGGTGGCAGGCAGAGTTCCTGGTCCTCCCAACTACGTAATCTTGGCTCATGACTCCTGCCTGCCCTTTGCACCCTACCTTAGCCTCAAGTTGTCAGTATTTGGAGTTAGTTGGACTCCAAAAGGAAAAGAATGAGTTAAGCCATTTTACATGGTTTTATAAAACCACGTGAATATTGATTCCTTGGTGGATTTATAGATCTTCAAAGTTCATGTTTTCAAGCTTTAGACTGTCCATGTTCTAATACAAATTCCACTAGCAATTTCTGTGGATCTCTGATCCCTCAAGTTTAAGATGATGAAAATAATTAGCTAAATGGTTGTTCTCTAAATATAGAGAAGCCTTTTAAGTATGGCATAGAAAGAATTAACCTTTTTTGCCCTCCACATACACCTCCTAGAGATTTGAACAATTGATTTGACACAGTTAACAAATTAAAGTTTAATAGCAGTATGATGAATACACTTCAGTTTTGCAGCTAATTTCATATGCTCTTGAAAACCAGTGCTTAGGCACATTAGCGATAAAGGGTAGGTGATATTTCTGGTAATTAACATAATCATGGAGTCTGTGGAACAGTTTTACTCCTTTAGCAATTTTATTTTTTGGAAGGGGAGCAGACTTAGAAAACCTGAACAGCAGCTATTTCTTTGGAACATTCATAAACACACAGTCCCTTTAAAGAACATTTCCAGCAATAACCCCACCTTCTTTCTGGGGTGGCCAACTGCCCTGAACCACCTGAGTCCCTTGGGTTGTTATGTCTACCAGTAACTAAAGAATATGGAGATATAACAAAATTCATTCCAGCTACTATACCTTAAGTGCCTTGGTACCCGACTTGGGTAGATATTTGTTATTGAATTCTATGTAGTCATTAAAGTCTGTCAGACATGCTTGCGTTTTCCACTAATTCTACAGCAAACTAATTCAATTTATAGTGCATTGTTCCTAGTCCAGCCTGATGTAAGTGAGAAGACAGAGAGGCCTGATTTATAAACATGTACCATGGAAAATGATATCCTGTGTGATCACTTAGAATAGCTGTCACTTTTCTCTGAGATTCAAACTGTCCACTAAAGGTTCTGAACCCAGATTTTGAATATAACATCCATTGCATGAAATAGATATGCCCAGATATTCCCCACATCAAGATCTGTTTCCATATAGTTTTCTACTCTATTCAGAGTTAACCACGACAAAACAAATTATGAAACAGGATAGTTAATTTTGAGGAAGAGTTGCTTACAGGCTTCTAGGTACTTTCAATCTCATTTTACTGTATCCAAATGTGATAATAGATAATTCATTTGCTAATAAAATTTCTTGTCAGAAAATTTGTAAATTGAAGCCAAGAAGTCAAGACAATGAAAGCAGTCGTGTATGTCTAACAAAAGATATACGTGTACCTCCTGCTTTCCAAACTCATGAGCATAAATCATAGATCATAGAATGGCTTGGGTTGGAAAGGACCTCAAAGATCATCTTGTTCTAACCCCGTTGTCATGGGTAGCTTACGTTGAGGGTGATCAGGCACTGGAACGTGTTGCTCAGAGAAGTCATGCAAGCCCTGTCCCTGGAGGTGTTCAAGGCCACAATGAACGGAAACTTTGAGCAACCTATTCTAGTGGTGTGTGTCCCTGCTTATGGCAGAAGGCTCAGAACAAGATGATCTTTGAGGTTCTTTCCAGCTCAAACAATTTTATGAATCAAATCACCCTTTAATATAAAAATTTGCCATACTAATTATAGAATCTTACTTTGTGAATTTTTACAATTAGTTGATCTGTATAATTAACTGCATTTTGAATACATTGCATCAGATATACAAACCACAACTTGAGATATGATCTTCATCTGAGCTGATGCTCTTCACTTCATTTTTTCATATACATACATATATGCTTCATACACAATCTAAGATTAAACATATGCGCTTTGCTTTTTGAAAAATCAAACACATAATGTGTGATCCAGAAATGGCTGAATCAAGGAAATAATTACATTCACTTCAGGCATCTACTCTGATGTGTAAAAATGGGATTTTGGCACTTTTGAAAAATAAAAGCCTTTCTTTTGGGTTTTGGTTTTTTTTTTTTTGTTACTCTCTGATTTTTATTTCCTTAATCAGAACAGTAAGTCTTTGCTAATCTGAAGTGGTGAATGAAAAACTTGTACGTTAATGAATTTTGTGCACTAACAAGTAAAACATTTTATTATACAAGGATGGCTACCGCTTCAGTAAACATATTTCATTTCTCTTTTATTGTCAGTGTTAGCATGTCTTTAATTATTCATGATACTTCATAGTCTACTAGTCAATGTTCTGTCCTGTGTCTGTAGAAATAATGAAACAATAATAAGAATCTTGATTGTAGCATATGTCCTATCTTTGAAAGGTGAGAACGGTCCGCAAATGCTGTTTTCTTCAAATAAGCGGTGATATTTAGGAAAGTGCTTATAAACAAATGTATTACATGACTTTTAAGCAGCATCATTTTAAAGGCTCTACTTTTGTTAGAGAATCGAGCTAAAAACCATCTGTTTTACTTCTTAGAAACATTGGACTAAATCCAAATTGGAACATGTTTACCTTACTTGCACTAAACTAGATTCACTTTAATAATAACTTATATACAAAGTACCTGTAATTTCCTCCTGGACCTTGTGAGAAGGGAGCAAGATGATGTCCTTCTATCTTCCCCTGCTGGCTACAGCATGACTCTTACAGAGATACCCAGGGGCAGAAGACAGAGTAGAGGAATTACCATAGGGGTTTTGCCCATCACTCCCTAGTGGTCTTCCCAGTACTCATACCTCTCTTGTCTGTATTCCCCCTGCCTCTAACCTTGTCTTCTCTTATGGTGGTAAAATTACCTTCTCCTCTGAGCTCAAGTGGCTATGTTCCTCACCAACACCTACAGTGTTCTTTCACAAATTAATCACTGCACCTTTCGTAAACCTCATGCTGTCTGCCACTCTTATTTAACTCCTTCTTTCCATTGACATCCACTGGTTTTTCATGCTCCTTCAGTTTTCCTGTACAAGGTCTTGGTGTACTGTGAGACTGTACACTACTGCTCAAAGCAGTAACTGCAGAAAAGCTGCTTGTCTGAAGCCCATAGGACAATGTCACCCCAATGCTGACAAGAACTCCTTATACTATTTTCAAAGGTACAGTGAGGAAATTGCTTCTGCAAAGAATGCAAGACAGATGGCTGGTAAGTACAGCAAGCACTTTCTTGCTGGAGGGAAATAAAACTTCTGCCTGTTTCAGTCTGATAGATTGGTTTGTAAGGCTTCCACACAGTTTATAACCTTTAACCTGGTGAAATGAAACTTATTTAGCCTCAATAGCTGCTCCGCCCATTTAATCCTAACTCTTTCAGCAGGAAGAGAAGCTATAAGAATGTAAGTGGTAGCTATAAGCAACTGGTTTAATCATCTTAAATCAATATATCTGTAGGCTATGTGGAAGCTGCAGGATGAGGAAATGCTGGATATGAGAGACAGTTGTACCTTTCCACGAACAAAAAGGTCAGAAGAAAGAGCTTGACAACCAGGTAGCATATAAATATAAATTTTGCATTGTGTGGATCAATATAAACTTGTCTGTTCATATATGATTACCTCAGATGGGTTAAGATATTGAATATTATTAAGATAATAAAAGACATGTTTGGAATCATGATGGTAATTCTTTGTCCTTGAACATCTGTGGTTGTAGGTGCCTTATGTTTCTTGAAAACTGGTTACTGAAAACAGGTGGTTTTCCTGTTTTGCTTTCTTTGATATTCTCTATTCCTGATTTTTATACGTCTTTCTTCTTTTGTATTGTTTTCATTTTCAATCTGTATTTCCTTTCTGTCTTTGTGTTTTGTTAATGCTCAGTTACAAGCACAATAGCTCACCTCTAAAATCTTTTGGTTTTATCAGCCTGCATGTCTAGCCATGCTCAGTTATTGATATTTTCACAGTAATCTCCTTGGAATTGGGAACATAAAAGCAAGAAGACAGATTTTATTGCATGTCAGCTGTAGTATTCATCTCTCCCTATCCACCTATCTGTTTTGTGGAAATGAAAAATGTCTCTAACAGTCTGTTTCCTCATTAAAATTAGTCTGTAGTTTAATAATTTTCTTAATCTTTTCATACTTATGACAAGGGATTCATTAGGCTCTCATCACTGCCTTTGCACTATTGAATTATGACGGAGAGCTTCCAAGAAGTAGCACTTCCTCCTTTCCGTGGTGCCTGGAATGAAACTCTTTTCTGCAGGGCTTAGGCTTTGCCTTTTTTTATGTGAATGTAAGTGCAGAACAACTGCTAAGGAGTCAGTCTTGTCATTCTCAGTCTCTACTGCTTCATAAACCTGGTTACTAAAGCCCAAGTTTGCCATTTAGTCTTTTGGAGTATATTCCCTATGAAAGTTCCATTCTCAGCACATGATTCTCCTGAACGATCCTTTTTGGACAATTCAGGCTACACCTGTTACATTTGATCTTGCTTTATGACTTTATTGTCCCACGCTTTGTTTCATCTTTGCTTTTGGTTTGTTTTGGTTTGGGGTTTTTGTTATTGTTGTGAGAATGTCTTTACTATAAATTATTTTTCTTTCTTTTAGAGTACACCTAGGTCTTTCCTTTTCCAGTCAGCATGTAGTCTCTATTTTGAACACATTATTCTTTTGTTGTTTTTGTTGTTGTTGTTGTTGCTTTAAATGGCATCTACTAATGTCTTATAGGAATAGAGAAGTTTAATTCCAGCGTCATACCCTTCTGATTGAACCCCTGCTGTAGTAGCTGGTGGGCTTCATACATCTCTTCTAAGCACTAAACCTGCATTTTCATAATACATATTTACCGTAAAAATGTTAATATTAAATGTTAATTAAAACACAATATTGTCTGAAGTATGTGTGTCCTGGCACAGCAATTAATTTTCTATTCCCTGCATGTAATTACTTCTGTTTTTTTCTTTGCAGTCTTCTGCAATGAAACCGTGATGGTCACTTGTGATGAATCATTTTAATTGCATCATGATTTGTAACGGAGCATGGCTTTAAATCCCACATGCAAATAGAGTTCTCCTGCTCAGCAGTCTCTGATAGAAATGTAGGCATTTGTTCCAATGAGTAATGGAGTAAGATCAAAATATTCACCACAAATCAATATTATATACAGTCCAACATTACCTGTAGATATGCACTACACTATAAAAGTCAACATAAAGAGAGTCACACTTTCTGGGTCTTTCTTTCCTCTTGTGTATTTGACGAGCTCAGACTTCAGAAGATGTAGAGTTCTTTGCTTTTTGTTTGACATTGCAATTGTTTTATCTATCATTAAAAGTTAGAATTTACTGTCTAAAACCTTAACTGTCTAAAAATGGGTAGGTAATCTCTCATGATAGAATTTAGAAGATTACATTGGCTGAAGACAATGTTTGTCTTTCCATGAAGGGATGGATGTAACCAGAGCAACTTTCAATGACTCTTTCAGTTTGGCTCTGGCCAAGAAATTAGAAGTGGTCATATCACTTAAACAGTCAAAATGACCTAAATCAATCTTAATGCAACTTTCATCTTGTTTTGCTACAGGCAGACACCTGTGAGGCTGTTTCAGCTCTAATCACTGGAAGAGAACATATATCTGTCTTACTTTTCCTGTAAAGTAAGAGGCCAGGCTGGGATGCTGACATGAAAACTCTTCTCTGTACTGCCACTCTCTCTCTCAGACAGCAATCTGTTTTTCTCCTTTTGTTTTGCATATTCCACAAGGAAGTAAAACTTACATAGGGTTTCTTTTTGCTTTGTGCTTGTTTTTAAAGAGCCGTGACTGGCGATTACCTGAATCTAACTAATACATTTGTAAGAAACTAGCTATTGTAATAAATAGTCTGAAGGCAACAAGCAGGGTGTCACTGTTAGAGAACACTTTTGCTGTTCGTATAAGCAACTCTCCTTTGTTTGTACTTCAGACTATAAAATGAGTTTAGGAATTAACATACAGGATTAGATAAGCATTTCAGATACTTCAATATTCTGTACACTTACACTCCTTTGACCATGGATATTTCACGGACCCTCCAAAGTGTCTATGTTGGTGATGAGCTGATGTAGAAAGAGCATTGGGGGTTTTTTTGTTTGTGGGGTTTTGGTTTTGTTTGTTTGTTTGTTTGTTTGTTTGTTTTTCTCCTATCTTTGGTGATTAGGTTGAGTATCTATCTGAAAAGTGATGGTTTATGGCCATTCAGACCTGGAGGTTTTTCTTTTCTTTCCTTATTTTCAACATGTTTTTGAATGTTCTTGAGCACCACACAAGAAATACCTGGTTTTTACATCCTCATTAGGGTGGGGGTGTTTTGGAGCAGGAAATATTTTCTTTCCAAAAGCTTGTATTCTGTTGTTAGTTACTGCAGGTTTTAAAATAACGAGCATAGAAATATTTCAAAGTTCTCTAGAGAATGGAGCCTGGTTCTGGAGGCTGATGGCCAGATTGTGCCACCAGGTATCATATAAATCATGAATAACTCTGTTGATTGCGGAGTCATTACTCCAGCATAACCAGAAGCAGAATGTGACCCTCAGTTTAATTTCTGAAATGGCTTCTGAATTTATTGCATCTATGCATCTCTGCAGGAACTTTCATGGCTTCGCTGCAGTGGTAGCCTGATGTAAATCAGATTTCCTTGCAGCTGTGAGCAGTGCTGATTATATATGAAACTCTAATAATGTTTGCTGGAGTTTTGTGTTCCTAAGACCATCTTAGACATTCAAACAGCTTACCCTTCTGCCTGTGACCTAAAGAAAGAGGGAAGTGTTTTACAGTAGTAATAAAGAGATTACATTAGGTGAAGTTATTTTCAGTAGCTATATCAGGAAGACTGTGAGTCAATTATCCTGGTCAGGTTCATTTTTAGGACAGAAGCAAAGAAGAAGTTTGAGACATTTATATTGTACTAGCAAAAAAAAATCTAAAGATTTTTTTTTTAAAAAAAACATTACTGTGTTTGCACTGAGTACTTTACAGCGGGAACAACTAGTGAGGTGACTGATCATATTTTGGTAGCTGAAAAGTATTCTTTCAGTCTATTTTGGGGTGTTGGACTCTTACTTAGCAAGGAAAGAAGGTTATGTGGCTTTCATCACTCATGGAAGTGAATATTTTGTAGGGAGAACAGTGCTGAGGGTCCTGATAATGTTTCTGAATCTGTTGGTGGAT
The DNA here is from genome assembly GCA_013389865.1 of Piaya cayana. Classification (NCBI taxonomy): domain Eukaryota; kingdom Metazoa; phylum Chordata; class Aves; order Cuculiformes; family Coccyzidae; genus Piaya; species Piaya cayana. The sequence goes on from WAAB01021335.1 coordinate 78,528, forward strand.
TTCTCTGCTGCTGCGTAATTTGCTCTGTCTAATTTCAGAAAGCTTTCCAACATTGTTCTCTGCTGACCCTACTTGCACTCTCACATTTATATATGTTATGTATATATAATTTCCCTACAGTAAGATGCTATGCTAGCTGCTATTTGTGTTGGAGATTTTTGTGTTTTGTTGGTTGATTTTTTTTAATAATACTTACAAGATGTAGAAGACTAGCTGTCTTTTTTTTTTTTTTAAGTGAAACTTAGCATCTGTTAAGACAAAAGATGCTGCTGTTTCTCTTATAAATGTTTCATCTGCAGAAGGAAATGTTGCTTGAAGAGAGGCCATAGGCTATGATATGTCATTCTGCTACCTGGTTTTACTTATTTACATAACCCCTACTTATTGGAAAGAAAGAGGTCTGTTCTGAGGATGTGACACCTGAATCACTAAGTGCTGCCTCTCACAGTTACAAAACACTGATGATCAGCTGGAGGATGGGGCTACATAGCTGGAAGGTGCAACCAGTGAAGCTACATTGACAGAAATCCACCAAAGAACTTGCTCAATATGTGTCCCAGTCACTCTGTCCACAAGATTTTGCCTGTGTTTTGGCATCCTTTAGTTACCTTGCCAAATAGCTTCTTCTTTCTCTGCATTCAACTGTGTTTTTACTGCATTTTTATACATTAAAATTTTGCCTATTGAAGCACTGAACTATGTTTTCAAGCAAAATGAGGCGAGTGTTTGATTCCTATTTGACTGAATGACAGAAATACCAAATCATTCCGGGATGCAGTGGTATCAGAAGAGCATTACTATTTTTTAAAACAGCTTATGGTGTGCCTGGAAACATATATTGTTTCCATTTCTAGCCCTTTCACTTCCTTTCTGGGGACTGTAATACATTTATGAATTGGCTGTTTGTAGTGAGGTGATTTCAGTTGGGTTTTACTTCCTCTCTACTTTGAGCTAATCCTGGCAGGTGAATGACTTTATATACTCATTTGTGACACAAATGAAAATGGTCTGATTATCCAAAAAATGAACCTAAAAAGCATAGTCATCACTTGACCTGCCATTCTAAAGCAAGACTGTCTAGTAACAACTCAGTATTTTATTTTAGTAGCATTGATTCTCTGGAATTGCTTGCATTTTGGTGAGCAGTACATCTATTCTTCAGTTTCTCTACTCAACAACAACTGTGTCTTAGCAGTAGCAGATGAACTGCTAAGACAGATGATGATGAAAAACAGGGAGACGTAAGGAGGTAATCTAAAAAAAAAAAAGCAGTAACTCAAAGAATTTGCACTACCTTTATGTGGAGAAGCATACTGAAGTTGGTCAGTATTGATGGAGTTCATCTACATCTACAACAGATAAGCAGAAGTGATGGAGCAGAGAAGGATGTTTTCTATTGAGATCTAGAATCTGAGTATGATTTATCCCTGCTTTGCTTCTGTACAGCCAAGCTGCTCTGTTAGGTGCACTTAGTGGTCTGTGGGGCATCCTGTAAATATATTTCCTGTTTCTGTTTCCAGTTGGTGTAAATCAGAAGCTGCTGTTTCACTAGCTTCCTACTTCAGTTTTGTAGTATCAGCACAGATAAGGAAAGAATTCTGCCTATTACAGTCTTTTTGGCTGTCAGCAACAAATTTCTATTTCTGGATGAATTCCTACTCTTGTACGTATAATCTATTGGAGAGTTACATGCTACTTTAAGTAAAGCCCAGAGAAATATCTAGGTAAGATTGCTCAGGAAAACACATCATCTATTGTTTCTGGAGTTCTGTCATGTAAGTCCTCCTCATTGAGCTGCAACAGGCATAGGAATTTCTTTCAGTAACTTTTCTAATTAACAAGCTTATTATAGATAGGGTTGAGATTGCTGAGACAGAGTAGAGATCACCTCAAACTTTTGAAGTTCTCTGAAGATGCTTTGTGGAAATGGGGAGGGAGGGTGAAGGAACAGTTTTTTCTGCCTTGGAGAGGGTTCCCATGTACCTAGAGAAAGAAGTTGCTGGTAATGGAATCACAGACTGTCCAGCACTTCCAGTTAATTCTGGAAGCTGAGCACCTTTGTGTGTTTATTTCTTGCAAGAGTTAAAATTATCTCATTATTCTAAATCGCTGTCTTTTTGTTCACATCTGATTACAAGGCTACCCACTACTCTTTCCAGTTTCTCCCATTACTGAAGTGTGCAATCTTGCTGACAGAGTTTTTTTCCCTTTTCTCACCATGGAATTGTTTAGCTGACTCTTGGAGGGGAGCTGTTTGTCAGCTCAAGACAAATTGAATAGAAATAAACCAACAAAATTAGGAGATAGCTGTCTGACATTCAGATGTTGACAGAGTGCTGCAAATGTCTGGCATGACCATGCAGGGTTAAAGGACCTTACACTTAAAAACAGCTTACATTTTAAAACAATGGAATTTACATGCTTCAGAGGTTTCCCATCTCCTTATCTTGTCTGTGAGGAATTAATAAGTTAAAGGTATTCAGCTCAGAGTTGTGGCTTGGTTGCATGCCTTTTATTAAGTAGCTGAAGCGTGAGGAGACTGTAGCTTGATATATTTACATAGACTGCAGCTTATGGGCACAAAGACTTTTCTTTTGAGGCACTTTCTTTAATCCTTTGCACTCCAACTCATCCAGCTAGTAATAAAATATACCTGTCCATTACAATAAAAATATTATGCTTTTATGTGCTGATTTATTTCCCAAGATCTCCAAATACTTTGTAAACCTTTTGACTAAGCTGTTCTGAAGGGAGAGTATTCTTATTTCCTACTTAAATGAATTGAGAAGGAAAGGAATGAAATGATTTAGCCAAGGTTAGTGTGTCAGCTAGAAGGCTTAAAGCAGTATCTAACATCCATTTGTAATTATATATAGCAGTATCTATTTCAAAGTTTTAGAGTTTTTTCTTTTCCTTTAACTTAAAAGAGATTATCACTGATTTGATTTTATCACTTTTTTTTTAGAAGAAAGCAGTAATGATTTTTTCAAAGAATTGTTTCCTGATCTTACAAATTTCCAGGCAGAGTATCTTTCATCTGATGCTAAATATTATGCTTGCGAGCAATGACTTCATTGCCATGTTTCCATAGATTTCTTTGACTATTTGAGATCAAGAGAAGGCTAATTTTACATTCTCAGCATCCTTTCTATTTAGGAATCAAGCAAGCTATTATAATAAAATATATAACTTCAAGTGCTATCAAAAAGCATTTCTTAAGACGATGGAAAGATATATAATTCTGTTCATTGTTTTATACAATACTGCCAAAATCTTTTTTCTCTTCTTTTCATTCTGTTCAGCGAGGAATGGTGCAACTAATACCATTGGCTGTTGGGGGAGGGAGAGTCATTATGTTGCCTTTATTCTTATCAAAGGAAGATCAAGAATTAATTGTAAGAAATGCAAATTATTCTACTGAAACTGCTCACTTGGGATCAAGGCAGAAGAAACCCAAAACTTTTTTAAGACTACAAGAATGGATATAGATGTAGTCTGTGACATTTGGAAAAATACTTCTGAAAACGATCCATGGAAAAATTGTGGGACATAGGTAACGCTAGGAAAGCTTGTTAAGATTGTGGATTTATAACCTGCTGAATTTTAAGTCCTATAAAATATTACTAACTAGACCCTCAGCAGCTGCATTATTTTTTAAGATCTTTGTATTTAAATATTCACCTAAGCGTACAGTGTCATCCTCAGTCACTCCCTAAATGACTAGCTCTGCTTTCAGCACTTTCCATCTTTTGGTAGCAATTTCTGTCAGAGGCTCCTTTTCCATTATATCCCTAGTATATACACAGAAGAGACTATGTGCCTGTTTTATGTATATAGTTCAGGAAAAGGAGTAATGAAAGGGCCATAACGTTCATTTATGCTGGCACTTCATTTAGTAGATTTCCTTTTTTCCTTGCTGGTAAATGAGAAACTTACAGAATTTTCTGTAATACCTATAAATACAGTGCTTACCAAAGTGGTCTACTTTGACTTCTTCATGTATATATTTGAACATGAATTTGTACAAATTTGGTAGTTCCACAGGTTTTCACATCTTGCTAGTCTTAAAGGTGATCACTGATGTTTGGTTTGGGATATTTTTTGTTTTGTTTTCCTCTGGAGACTACTGTGTGAGCATGGATATGTGGGCACAGCAGGGAAACAGAGAAATACGTGGGCACATGTTCCCTGCCAACTAAGCCTGGTGACTTTGGATGCTTGGAAGTCATTCATTATGAATTCTCTTTTGATTTGCTAAAGTGCTTTGTCTGGGTTCAAATATGTGTATCAGCTTTCCAGTCCCAAATGTTCAGTGTAACAGGTTTAGAGAATCTGCATATTAAAACACAATCATAAGACACATACAGGTAATTAATGAAGGCAATTTTAAAATTCCACTAGCTTCTGTGTTTATTGCATTCAGTTCTGTATCTGATGTTTCATGAATGCTTGGTACTGATATATAAGTTTTCAACTATAGAAACAACTTTAAGACTAAAACAATACCTTAAACTACCACCAGCATATATGTTAAATAATAAAAATAAACAAAATTTTGACCTGTAGAAGAGGAAAGTACTACATTCATCCAGTATGGACTAGCTAGAGTTTATGGTGGAAGGATTTTTTTTGCTTCTCATGTCATAGGCAGAAACATACAATTGTAAGGCAGAAATGAGTAGCACCCTCAAAATGAAGGCTGCCTACATAACAAGGGTTCAAGAAACTGCCCTTCTAGTTAGGAGAAATTGGTAGGTTCAGGATATTTTATAACAGTCTTGTAGCATGCCTACCTGAAAAACGAAAACTTTACTCCAAGGTAATAATTTAAATAATTTGTGTGCTTAGAATCATAGAATTGTTACATTGGAAAAGACCTTAGGAATCATCAACTCCAACCATAACTGTCTACTACTAAATCATCATCTACCTTCCTTTTAAACACCTCCAGACACAGTGACTCTACCACCTCCCTGGGCAGCTCTTCCAGTGCTTGATAACCCTTTCTGCAAAGAAATTTTTCCTAACGTCCAATCTAAATTTCCCCTGATGCAGCTTAAGGTTATTCCCTCTTGTCCTATCACCTATTGTTTGGGAGAAGAGACCAACACCCACCTCTCTGCAACCTCCTTTTAGGTAGTTGTGGAGATCAGTAAGGTTACCCTTCAGTCTCCTTTTCTCCAAACTAAACACCTCCAGTTTCTTGAGCCACTCTTCACAAGACTTGTTTTCCAGCCCTTTCACCAGTTTTGTCACTCTTCTCAATGTGCGTGCTTTTGCATGTACATGTCTGCATAGCAGCTGCAGTTATTGGAACTGATGCTAGATATTTCTGGTGTTCTCATTTGGTGTAGGATTTTGTTACTTGTAGTATTGAGACGTGATGGCATTAGACATTTCTCAAATGTGTGTCAAAAAAAGCAAGCTGACAATTGTTTTTGTTGCTTTTCCATTTTTCTGTGCTATGGTGACTGCTTTAATGCTTTGCGTGTTTACACTGACTTATTTTTATCTTTAGTGGGTTTTTTTAAAATATAAAAGATATAAGCAACTGATAGTGCATTATCCAGCAAAGTGTTGCACAAGTATTCCTTGCATAGCTTTTCTGAATCAATCATATTTATATTGCTGTGATCATCTAAAGTATGTTTCTGAAACTATGTATTTTTGCTTGACAAGATACTAGAACAACACTCTTATAGTCAAGAAAAACAAACAACCCGGCTTTCCTGGAACTAAAATATTTATAGAGAAAAAGCAGGTGTGAAGTCCACTGGTAGTTCTTAAAGCAGAGTGTGGAACACAAACCAGATGAGTTTCACTGCCATCTTGGGATGCTGTTCAAGGGTATTGCAGACAGCCGCAATACTTGAAATGTGCACAGCCACTTTATGCAGATGGGTAGGAGCTACCCAAGATCTGCTTGGCGTGGTCTGCAGGCTGTGCAAAGTCCTTGGACCTATCTCCTAGCAGAGCCCTTGTGTTCAGCTGGGCTTTTCTTAGGGAACTGGGGCTTCTACCTGCAGAGTTCAGTGCTGCTGCCTGTTTTCATCCTTTGCATCCCTGGTGTATGGTGCTTGTTTGTGAGCAGCAAGGGAATGCAGGGGCCTGTGGAAGGCAGAGAGTTGGTGGTACCCTGTTCCTCACTGTTGCAAGTGAGTTTTTAGGATCCTACTGACTATGCAATTTGTTACCAATCCATATTTAGATTAAAGTGTGATTTAACAGTTTGAAGGCAAACTCACTTTATTACTTAATATATGGAGGCAACACACAAAGGGAAAATTGAGTTAGAATCAACTTGAAATGATTTACACAAGGCCTAGGGATTAAAAAAGGTAATGGAGACCCTCCCACTGAATCCAAGGTTCAGAATGGGCCTCATTACTTTCTAAACTTCCTTCCAGGTGCAGTTGGATCCAGTCCTAGTCCTGGAATTCAACAAAGGTTCATGGCTAAGAGATACAGAGGATGAGCATTGGACGAGTTTATAGCTAAAGGATTATGTATGTACAGCTGATTCTTTGCCACTTAAATAAGGTTTCAAAGGTTCATCTTCCTTATTCCTAATTCACTTTCCACTTAGGTATCCGGTGTCTGTTCACTCTGAAGTTCAAGGATTTCCCAAAGCACACACTCAGGTACTGGATTTTATAAAATAAATAATTGAATATAGTGGTGCAGCAGCATGGTCAGCTCTGGAGAAAGGGCCAACATGAACAAAGAAATCCCTGGGCAATTGTACACTTACAGACTATTTAGCTGCCCCTCGTGTGACAGTTTGGTCCAGAAGTAATATTTGAGTCTGGGGTCTTCTTGTTCCTCACTGGGTTCCTTTGCTGCCTTTCGGACAGGTCATTATCTAGTTGCAGCTGTTGGTGATGGTCTGTATCACTGAAGCCTCTGTATCTTCTGTTTTCTGTTGACCCTGGAGGCCTTGTTTTAACTAAGTAGCTACACGTTCAGTAAGTTAAGTGGAAATTTACAGCTTGTGGCCTTCAGCAAGTCATACTAAGTAAGTAAAGCTAAGCAAACAGCATACTAAATCTCTCAATGTTATAACTCTAAGTGATTTATTCTATTTAAAATTTTACTTATTTAAGCTAAACAACTAATCCCTATTAGAGAGGAGAGTTGCTAGTATGCAGTCCAGCTGCTGTCCAAGGAGGTTTCAAATAGTGTTCACCAGCAATATGTTGTTGGTAAAAGATCTCATTGCTTCAAGGAGCATCTTGGAGAGATGTCCTAGCTCAAGGGGAGGTCATCACCATGCAGCCACACTGCCCAGCAGGAATAGCCCAAAGGAGCCTCACTTAGGCTGTCTTTTTTTATGGGTTAAAAGTGATTGGCTCATAGTCAAATTACTTACAATAGCAGAGGTATGCATGAGGTTTCTTATACCCACAGCATATCAGTGTTTACTGTGTTGTTCTGCTCTTTGTGGTGTGCTGGAGGAGCTGGTCCAGATGGGTCCAGGGCTTTCCCTCCTTTGAAGCCTGTACCAAACTGATGCTGGTTTGTTTAATAGGGTTTTGAGCTCATCTTTTACACACTTATGAAACATGGTGATAGGGAGATGCAAGGAGCTGTCCTGAGCACTGTTTTCCATATTTGAAATGACAGTCTTGAAAGAACCTTGGCTTTTGCCTCCTTAACCAGTTATCTGATAAAGGCCAAATATTCCTCTAGCTAAATTCAAGTCACTTCAGTGTCGTCAAGAGATGTGTGCTATGTATCCTCTGCTGGAAGGGGATCTTGTATATGCAGCCATATCATGTTAACATTGGATATTACAATATATTTTCTGTTACAATATGCTCCAAAGTTAATTCCCATCTGATTGACGATCCAGCAGACCCCAGATTTTGAATTTTCTGTAATGGATAAAATAACACTTTATCATCAAATGTGTCTTAAATGCTAATCAAGGCAGAAAAAAACCAGTAAAGCAAGCATCTCTTCAGATTAATCTGAATCAAAAAATCTGTTCAATTAATAAAACTGGCAAAGAATCTAGGAACGGGGGACAAATCAAGAAGAATGATAAGTTTTTCAACTCAGCATCACTGGTTCATATGTTGCCAAAGTTAAGGAGAAAGTAATTATTAGGTGAGACAGAGACTTTTCTAGATCCTTACCTGCTCTTTGTTCTTTGCTCTTTGAGACATCAGCATTACAAGAGATTAGTATCAGATCTAGTTATGAGGGAAAAAAATGAAAATAGCGAAAACACCTAAGGTAGTCTGAGAGTGTAGCAGCTAGCAGATATTCATAATTTCTCCTGACAACTAAAGCTAGTCCATCCAATACAGGAGAGGAGAGGACAGAGTAACGAGATCAGCTCATTAGATGGTTAGGAGTACTCACACAGGAGGTCTAGAGAGCACTTGCCAATGCTTCAGCCTCCACGTTGCAGAACTGAAAGGAATTCATCTGCAGATAGCTTGAAAGTTGAGGAGGAAAGATAGCCCCTCCAGCCTCTGTTCTTGGCAGAGTCTTGTCAGGTACAGGCTTTGCATTTATACAAGTCATTTGTGCATTTCCCCCAGAGGGAGCACATAAATTTTAAAAATCCACTTGAGAACAAAAAATACATGGCACTGAGCTCCCATCTGCTCCCTTACACAGAAACATTCTGCTCTGTGGTAATGTTCTGTAATGCTGTATTAACACAGCTGAAAACTGTAATGGAAGGGCCAATGACTGCAGAATAGTGGTAGTTATTTTTAATAGGCACTTACATGTTTAACACAATGTAATTGTTAACACAGATTTTCTACACAGAAATAAATCCACTTACAAATAAAACCTATAGGAGAACTGGCCAAAACAGAAATAGTGATGATTTTCAACAAAACATGGTGTATTTTTAAGGCAAAAAGAAAATGATTTCCATCTACCAGACTCAAGCCTCCTGTAGGAATAACTTAAAATAATAAATGTCCTTCCCATATAGACAGAACTTACTAGAAGTCATTGACTGAACCGGTACCCGAGGGAAATAAATTTGATACACATTTCTGTCTTTGTCATTTAAGAAAGTCTCTTTCTATGTTAAATGGCATAACTGATACAGAAATGACTATGATCTTGTTTTCCAGGTCTATCTGTCACTTTGGACATGACAAGGAGCTCAAGCTAGCAGTGCTTGAAGGAAGGGAAGTACAAGATTTGAAGGTCATAACCCTGTCATGTTTCAGTTCATGGTGAGGTTGGTCATTTGTACAAATTAATTCAGCTGCTTCTTCAAAATATGTTTACTGTATCATACAAAACTGGCCTGAGTATTTCTTGCTCAGAGCAAGATTAGACTATCACTTTTTTTTTTCTGTGACATAAAAAAATATCCTGTTGACAAACAGAAGACTTGGTTTTGCACTTCAGCAATATCAACAACGAAGATATACATAAGAATGTATGTTCTGCGTTTAATGTAAAATTTGAAATACTGTTAGCTAATTCAAAAGAAAATTTCACTCCTGCTCATTTCAGACCTAGGTTTGGGTGTAGTGGTGATGAAAAAAGTTGTGCATGAAAATGGACATTCAATACTTACCATATGATCAGCAAAGTTTGGCAGGGTAATTAATCCTATGGTTTTTAGTTTGCTGAGCTTGATGACTAACACAGCAATACATTTAGTATAATGCATCACAGAAACTGATGCCAATATATGCATTAAAATGTCTGTTTTCTAGCTGCAGAAAAATATCATCAATGAAATTTCTTCCTCGGAGCTTAAGTTCAGATCTTTAATTGTAACCCAGAATTTTAGCCGTGTAATTTGCACAAAATGAAGAATTCTACCCTACTGGCAGTCATCACAATTGTCCAGTTAAAGATGCCAGTGGAGTGAATTAGTACCACAGGAATGAAAAATACTGATGGCACGATGCCTCCATGGAGGTTTAAATGGCTTCTAGAGAAATTCAAAAGTATGTTGATGAGCATGAGTAAAATTTATCAAACAAATTGATCATCAGTTTTAAAAGTGGCAAGTAAATAGTAAACATGCTTGGAAACCCCATTCCAAAAACATGATGACTGAGAAAGCATTGACATGGGTTTAACAATTCCTGCTGAAATGTGTTCTTTATTTGCTGTGGTTGCTGTCCTACTGGTCAGGAGATCCAGTTCTTCTCTCTCTCTTTTCCAACCTAATAGGATTATTCTTAGAATTAACCTTTCTACGATTCTGTATTATTTATGCAAACAATTGCACCATATTTATTAAAATCAGAGTGCAGCAAACCCTGTTATAAACCTTATTAAAATTCTGACCATTGCCATCACTTGGCAATTCATAAAATGATGTGTTAAAAAACAATAAACTATAGTCTGATCTGTTGAGTATTACCCTGTTAGATCCATGCAGTTTCAGTCCAGCTTATTCTTTTGTCTGTTTATATATAGACATTACACTTAACAAGTGACAATATATAAACAAGAGTGTACTTTGTGCAGATAAATAGACTCCCACTGTTGAACAAGTCCTTAGCAATTTGCATTAAAAATAAATAAAGATTCAAACTGGTATACAATATTTATTTTAACAACAGGACTTTATCACTGGTAGCATTCCCTGATGTTTCCAGGATTAAATAAGTGGCTTTTAAAAGAGATTCACTAGTCCAGAAGTTTGAAACAATTTAAACCTTTTGTTAATAGCACCAAAGGGCAAGATAATAACAATTAGCAGTTCTTCCAATATCAAGAAATAACATTTGCATTAGTTGACTGAGAATTGCTAGTTCCATGCAACCACAGGTCAGTTTATCCACTGACAAATGCAGTTATAAGACACAAAGATTTCCACAGATCTCTGCACATGTAATGGTACTGAAGAGGTTTTTATTCAAGAAACAAAAGTATTCTGGGTTCCATACTTCATTGAAAAATCAGAAGGAAGAAGTGTGAGTATCGCTAGTTAAATATTTCCCATATGTGCTTGTCATTAATTCCAAAGGTGCTTAAGAGCATTGTCAAATGGTGAAGTTCCCTTTCTTTTCCTGAGAGCATCACATCATTAGGCTTGCCTTCAGCAGTTATTCTTAAATGCTAGGCTCAGTCACGTTTCCTTCATCCCCCTCTTCCATTGTTTTTGATATGCTATAGGTCAAAGTGCTTAACTCAGCTTAGCTGGGTAAGCTTAGGCAGGAGACTGTGATTTGGGTTGTGGTAAGGCCAGAGCCACAACTAAAAATCAGTGGAAATACTTCTAAAACAAGCGAGTGTAGGATTTTACTCTACGAAACTCAGCAGATGCATGTTGTTAAAAGGCTTAACTACAAGGTTTTCTGTTTTGTTCTCACCATTCCCTTGGTAAAGTGCAACGTATGGTTAACTTTTCTGTTGGATTGTGGTCTGTTAATGAAGCAGACACTTGGAATAATTAGACTTCTTTCTCTGAAGTTCCTGACTTAGCAAGCTGATCTATCAGTATTCTGGGCAATTGCAAAGGTTTATTTTTTTTTAAAATTTCCTTAGTGCTCATCATGTATGAAAAGCAGCATATTTTGATTGGTTGGTAGTTTAAAGTGCTACTAAGTATTTCAGAATCTGGAAGAAGTTTTGAAGGCATTCCTTTTCTTTTTTGATGTTTTTATTGTTCTTGGGTGGGGGTTTTTTTGGTGGCTTTTTTATTTATTTAATGACAGCACAAAGAAGTTTAATGCTTCATTTAGATGATATCAGCTGTCCATTGTGAATGTAAATGATGAGCCAGTGGAACTGCATGGTTGCCTTGAACAAGTACACAAAATAGACGTTTGCTGTTCCACATCCTGCAGGTGCCTATGCTGTGGGAATCCGTTCACTCAGATGATATTTAACTGATATATTTTACAGCTGGTCAAAGAATGCCTTTAGGCTATCTGAAAATTTCCACAGGAAATGAATTGCTTTGGAGTTCGCTGAGAAACATTGTTTTATAAAGTTTGGCTAATTTTGACAGTCATCTGTTCAGACTGCTGATTTCAGGCCTCTGCCTCTTCTATTCAATTTACCTCTTTCATTCTTTCTTTTTTTCTGAACTATATACAGTAAAATTCTGAGTTTTTCTATAAAATAGGTGGATTTTTTCTTTCCCATATCCCAGGATGCATATATATATAATAAATTTTGGTCTGTAACAGGAAGCCAGAGGGACATTAAAAGAAGGCTATGCTGACTCTCTGGAGTAGAATATAGGAGTGAAAAAAGTGTTGCCAAATCTGCTTAATCCTCTGATTCAACTGGACTTTTGACTACTTTGTAGCATTCCAGGAAGTTTCCAGCATATCACTGGTGGTTACTGAATGATGTTTTTTTGTTATCGCCTTTCAGTCTAGTCAATTCAATTTCTTGTGGATATACTCGCCTAGCCTAGAATACACGAGAGAATGTGAAGTTGTGCCATTCTGAAAACTGGGGTTCTAGAGGAGTGTGAGATTCTCCACATCCTGTGCAAAGGCTGCTTGGATTTTATTTAGTTAATTTCACTTTATACAGTTGTCTTCACATTATGTATAGCACATGCTTGTATTTATAACAGCCAAAAGATATGTTAACAATAGCCATGAAAGGCATGGGTAAAGAAGTGAAAAAGAAAACATGCTGTACCTACTTATGCTAAAATGAAATAAAAAATGTTTTCTTTTCTTCAACATATCCCTTTTACTTTTTGTACATAGCAAGAAAGCTGGCTAGAGATTTTCTTTTCTCATGTACTTCATGTCTGAGATTGTATTCCTCAGGAAGAAGAGACATGGCAGCTTCTATAGCTTTTTGGAGTCTTTGAGGGACTCCAGACAGATATGATGCACTGCTCTCCCTTTCCAAAAAGCAGCATCTTACCTGCTTCTAACTAATTCAGAGTTTAGTCTTGATAGTTCTCTTACTACTCCAAGGATTAACTCACCTCTATGACAAATTTCTGTTTCCAATCTTTTGATCTGTAGATTAAGGTTTTAGGAATCATACAGATGCTCTGAATTCATAGTACAACATCATACCTTAGGTCTGCACAGCAGAATATAGTCTTAAGAAAAAAAGTCTAAAACAAGCTAAATAAAGCAATGTCTCTCATTTATTTTTTTTTTTTTTACCACAGCCTAGCTTTGGAATTTTGCCTGAGCCTGGGCAGGTCAGGGTTTGTCTTCTCTCCCCTTGAGCAGACCTCTTAACAACCCAAATTTTCATTAAGAAACTGGTGGCCGAGACCTTCTTGCTCCCTCTTATTTCTCAGGATTCCTGAGGCTTTTTTATTTATGTGTGTGTATGGGGGGGTTGTTTTAAAGGAACTTTCATTTTAAAATCTTTTTCATTGGACTTCAAAAGTCCACCTGTCAGTAACATTCCAGTTTCTTGTGAAGATTTATGAAAAGAGTAGGTAATTTTTTTTTTGTGTGGTGTGTTTCTGTTACAGTCCCAGTTGCATGGTTTAGAGGTATACAAATTCTTGATACTATTTTTACCTAGCTCAGCAGGTTTCATTCACTCACATGCGTGTACAAATGCCACATCTTTTAGCTGCTTGCCACCCTTTGACCAGTGAATGTATTTGGAAAGAAGTCAAACTTTGATGTTATTTTAAAATTAAAGGAAAAATAAAAGTATTACACATGTTTCACAGAAATTCTCCACCATTGGAAGATTTCTTTTTCAAATACTTATTCAAACAGCTGGGGAGAGTCAGGATATGCATAATCCACAGACCAACATCCCAACTTGGAATTATTGTTTCTAAGGCTAGATGTGTGGATGTGAATTTTTGGTTTGCGGCTTAATGGAAAATGCAGTATATGCAATATATTAAATGCACTGCTTTGTTAGCAATGTGGTTAAACTAGGGTTTGTGAGTGATCCAATAGTAGATTTCCTGGACTATGATACAGCATAGAAGTATTTTAGACACTCGAGACAGCCCTCCTGGATTCAGCTTCAGCAGGTTTGTATAAAGACACTTATGTTACCACAACTGGACCCTTGATCTTGACAGAGGGAATGGTATACACAGCTTAACACAGGCTTAGTGCTGTCAGCAGCATATTTGGTTTAGTCTAGTACAAGTAGAAGAATGACAGGTCAGCTTGACAATGACTGTCTCTGTGACCCTATGGCTATTCTTATGGCCTCTTCTCCCTGAAGGAAATGGTATGTTAGCCTTCAGTTCTTCTGACCAAAGCTTAATGCTCTTGACCATTGGATGTGTTCTCCTTTATGCCTATGATCCCCCAAAGAAGGAGGCGGGGGGGATCCTCCTTAGCTATCTCACTCTCACTAGTGTCTTGACTGCTGTTCTGCTTTGTAGATGCTAGTTGTGTTTCTTTTCCTCTATGGACAACTCATAAGCAGCAACTATTTGTTGGGATAATAAAAAGAATATATATCACTTAGAGAATATTCTGCTGCCTAATACTATATATCTATCTAAGAAGGTTGGCCTAGTCCATAGAGCATAGATTTGACCAATCTAGCTGCAATTTTATGTGTGGATTTTCTGTCTGAACACCAGTGCTTTAGTCACCCATTGACTGAAGAGACAAAGAAGCTGTTTGTATTTTCCTTGGAGTGATACTATGAGAATAAACTGCTAATTTGGAGCAATGACATTACAGAGGTTAGCAAGAACCCATTAAGTAAACAAAAAATTGGCCCTTGACATGTTTGATATCTGCAGTTTTCTTCTGCTGCCAACCCCCATCTGTCTCTGTCCTTCTTCTTAAGCAGGCTGGAAATAATTTTGTCAAGCCATACAAAAATGCCAGGTTTTCAGCACAGTGTTGTCCTAGGAAGAAAACATAAATTTACAGTAAGTGACTAAAGAAGCACTTTTAACGTGGAATCACTTTGTGACTCTCAAATATAGCCTTTGCCAGCACTTAAGTAATAATGAAAATTGCTTTCACTCTGACCCATGGTGTCTTTACTAAGTACATGCTACTTCTTGTCCTAACGCTCTGTAATCTGCAAAATATGTTTTTCCCATTCTAAAAGCAATTCCTAGAATTTAGTTGAAGAATACTTTGTACACCCTGACTGTCTAAAAGTCACAAATGTTGTCACAAATATTAAGAGGTTCTATAGCTTTTTCTGTGCCTCTCATGGAAAATGTGTATTTTGCTAATTACAAATGCCCTCAGGGGACTGCAGATTGAAGTGACATAAAACATTTTCTTAAGCTCCAATTTAGTTGGAATAATTAAACATGC
The DNA here is from genome assembly GCA_013389865.1 of Piaya cayana. NCBI lineage: Eukaryota > Metazoa > Chordata > Aves > Cuculiformes > Coccyzidae > Piaya > Piaya cayana. The sequence continues at coordinate 93,719 of WAAB01021335.1, forward strand.
CTTAAAATTCTTTTGCATTCAACAAAGTACATATGGTCTTAAGAGGCATTGAGTTTTATGCAACATAAATGCATGCCTGAAGATAAACATGCTCTTAAAATCTTTGAATAGAAAGAAATTTGAAAAAGGTGCCTGAGTTCCTCACAGTCAAAGCTCTCATGCAGCTTAATCGACAGCAAGTTGGTTAATGAGAACAGTGTAAAGCACCATCTGTTGGAGACCATGCTGAAGAATTAAAAACCTATTAGCATTCTCAATACTTTAAATGGTAGGAAACTTTTTCTTCCTCCTTAGTCTAATCCTGGGGTCAAACCCACCAAACATTGTCAATATCTGGAAGAGGAGAAAACGCTGGTGTGAGAAAGAGGCAGTGACTGCATCAGATTGCTTTGCTTCTGATGGAAGGAAGCATAAGACTGCACAGGGAGGGTTTTTTTTAGCATCACCATCCAATTTGGGATGCAAAGGTATATGTTTCATGGTGGTGCTCTTTGACTGAAACTTAATAGTTCAGAAAAAACACGCAATTTTCATAAACTCACAAAATTAATGTTTAAATTGAATGTGAAGGCATTGAGAAAACCAGTTAAGTGATATAGATGACTTCCCACGTGACATCAGATTTAGGATACACTATTTTTCTATGAGTGATTGCAATAATTACAGTGAAAAGTCCCCATATTTGCAAGGATCTTAAGAAACTCTGACTAGATTTAGATGTCCTGAGGAGATGGTGAGGGTATTGGGGAGCCTTACTTAATTTTTGGAGGTGGAAGGGAGGGGGAAACTTCAGTTTTGTTCTCTTAAATGGTTCCAATTCAGTAGGAAAGCATAGCTTGACCTTGCCTAAATGTAGGGACAGAAGATGACATATGGAAGATCTTCTGTGTCTTAGCAGGCACTCAGATATTTGTAGAAGAAAAATGTTATGCAAATAAGTTCCTTTCCCCCCCACCTCCCCCCCCCCAAGACTGCTGACACAAAAAAAAAGATGAGATTTGGGGAAGATGTTTTAAATTAGTGACTTGGGAAGAGTTGACAGTTGCAGAAGGGTATGGAGGTCACCCAAAGACATCTGGTAGGACTGTCAGTCAGTAACATTGTCAATTTTGCCAAGTGTAGGGTAGGACAGAAAACAGGAGAAGAAATAGGTGGGAGTACAGGTTAGAAGTACAGGTTAGAAATGCTTGCATGCACAAATGCCTTCAGGAATATGTCTAATTTCTGAATTTAAGCATACACTAAGTCAGCAAAATTTACAGGAGATAAAAAAATGGTACACATTGAGGGCTATGTTGATTAGGGATATCCCACAGACAGTGAATATGATCACCTCTGTTTATTACGGCCTCTGGTTTTAGGTTATTGTGTGAGTCCATTCCTCCTCCCCTGTGTACATCCCTGTTGCCCTTCCCATCCCTGTTTTCTGTGTTAGGGAGTATTCAGTGTGTAGGTATGATTTTTTCATTTCTCACTATTTTTTGTCATCTCATTTTCTGACCGGTAGCACAGACTTTGCTGAGAGGTTGCTGATTAATTTTAGTGATTGATATAGAGAAAACACATAGAGGTTGCCAATGTATTAAAAAATACAGGGAGTATTCCTACTTTTTCAGTCACTACATGGACGCAATGCACAGTAGCATTTTCTTATGCCAGATAAAGACCTGCCTGTCTAGGAACAGCTGGTTTGAAAAATGGGGCAGAAAATGTTTAAAGAACAGATCTTCACGGAACCTTGAATGGAAACAAAATAAACCAACCTGCTCGCTGCTACAAAGTGACACAGAAAATGAAATTCAAAGAAGTAAGAGAAAAACAAAGCTATGATCTAAACACTGGAGAAGCCCTTGAGCAAAACTACAGGTGATTTTTGTTTTCTTTTTTCCTGCTTCTCTTCATCCTCAAACTGTGTTTGAAATAGTCTTTAAAAGTAAACCAGCATGATCTAAAGCACTCTTCCTGACTAATTAACCTTAGCCTGATGATATAGTCTGTTGTTCATAGCACTGCAATTCATCACCACATTAATACAGCTAGAGCTGTGACCAAACCAAAACCCATATCTGAGCATCTGTGTGTTTTGGGAAGGTGAGGTGTATGGTGCAGCCTTCAGAACTGAGCACTGCCTTTATTGTGAGCTCAGGGAAATCTCAGATCCAAATCCAAGCAGAGTCTGAATCGTTGTCTCTATGAAGTGTTATATTATAAATACTGGGCTGTGGCAGCAGAGGATGAAATAAGGAAACCATGCTGACAACAAAGCACTTTGCGTTAATACATGAGCACCTTGGAATTCAATCTAGCTAAAACCTTTGACATGGCTAGAATGGTATTTCTGCAAAAACATTCCTGCTGGGCAATAAGTAAGGCAGAGTAAGGAAATTCTTGGCTACATTATGAACCTTGATACTCACAGGGATAACTTAAAAAGTACAGAATACAATGTGGGTGTGGAATAGCTATAAAAGACTGAATGAGACTGTTAGATTTCTGTGGAATATTCTCATGGTAGGATTAGATGCTCACTAGAGGAACGATTTTCCTCTTGGTTATAAGACAGCAGGGTTTTTGGGAGTATGGGTATATTATTCTGAAGACTGCTGTGCTGGATGAATCAAGAAATGCTCTTGACTCTTATTGTTTATAACTCAGCAGATCTGCAGCAAATAAGGTACTTGGTGAAAGTTTTGTGCACATGTACAGTTACCTGCCAGCCCTCCCACTCTCTGGATTTCTACTCCTGCCCCTTCCCTGGGCTACAATTCAATGGCAGTAGTATATGAGGATTTTTGCAGGTCTCATTTTCCTGTAGTGTATCACATTGTAGACTGCTCCACTGGTCCTCCTGCCTCATTCTCCAAACCTGTCCTGCCTCCAATTTCCCTTCTGTTTCTAATTCGAGTAAACTATTTGGTCGGGGTTGTATGTACATACATAGTATAGTTTGTGTTTGCACTTTCGCCATATGTATGAGTCAGATATAGGATTCCCAGTTATTTGTTCCAATACTACTTGCCAGAGTTATACGGCGATTTTTTTTCTTCTCATCTACAGATCTCTCACTCCTTCCTTTCAAGGAACTGACAGTCAGCATTCAAAAGTTAAGGAGTCTTTGTATGTCATGTAGGAGGAAGGCCATTGAAGTAAGGTTGTTGGAAGTGGACAGAGGGAAAATCATGAGGAAAGAGAAAGGATTCAGGTAGGCTTCTCCCTAGGTACCTACTTACACTAGCATGTGCGGTGCTGGAAGCTTCTAGTCCTTTGTGCTGAGCTGCCTAGTGAAAATTTAAAAAGTGTTTTCCTGTGAGCTCCCGAACATCATGGTGTATTGGCAGGTGTGTAAATGTTAAACCTTGATGGATTAGGAACACAAGTATGTTCACCAGTAGCTATGCATGGTATGAATATTAATACTCCTAGGTTCTACTTTTTACATAAATTGTGTAAAAAGGGAGGTGCAAATTCTTTTTCCGGTGGCTGCTCTAAGCTGTTGTTTTCACACTGTGCCTGGTTACGGCATTACTGAAAAGTGTAACTCATACAAGTCAGTTGGGATTTGGCATTTGCCTCGTACCCTAACATGTCAATATTACAAAAGGTTTAAGGACTCATGAGCTGCAGGATTGTTCAGGTTTGTGAGGCCAACCTTCATTAGTCCTCTTTTCTGATTTGTTCCTATAGTGCAATGATTTGTGATCCCTGAAAAATCATGCAGACCAAAAAGCAATGTTTACAGGAAAAGGCTTATAAAAAGAGAGAAACCTGCGCCTGAAGCTGCAAGGTTGTTTAGTTTAGGGAGGAAAAGGTGGGGGTGGCTGGTCCTGTTGCTGTTTTGCTCAACACAAAGGTTCAATTTCCTTGACAAATGATGGACACTGCCTCCAAAATTGGAACTCCGATCCCAAAGGGACCCTGTGTTATTATAACATAAAGAATGGTTATTAAACTGTCACTGGGTTAATAGTTTCATCTTAATAATCTTGATAGATGGTGCACATTTCACCAGTACTCCAAAAGCCTACAATGAGCTTTAAAATATTTTACTATTGGCTTGCCCTTCTTTTCCCAAGGAAGTCTAAGGAGAACTCTTCTTGCTAATAAATTCTTTATCATAACTTAGCTGATTTTCCCCTTATAGAAGGGAAATATATCCTTTGCTGTGCTGTCTGATTAATTGGTCTAATTTTATCAGGAAAATTAAATTCTCTTTATCTAGGAAGTTATTTAAAGAGGTCTGAGCAAAATCCCAGCCTATAAGCCTGATGACTGCTCTGCATAAGTGTCTCTATGCTTTATTAACTTATTACTTTTTAAGTGACTTCTGTCTGAAAGATTCCCTTCAACTTTGAGGGCCATTTCTCTCCTGTTCTCAGGATTGCAGGATGACAAATGGAATGTCAGATATGACTTACTGTGAGACCTTAAGGGATTCATATAAGGTAGCCTGAAAACACTCTGTGTGAGGTAACCTGTAAAGCTGACCAGTTTTGGAAAACCATATCCAGTACTTGAACAGCATTACAACAAGAAAAGTAGCTCTACTCTTAAAATATCATTGGTCATTTCAATGAGAAAAAAGAACTAATAGAATATATGCATAAATACTCATGGAAGTTGATCCCATTCATGGAAATTGTAGTATAAAACTGAGGATTAAGATAAAGGAGAGTCTTGGTAATTTAAAAAACTATACAAGCCAAAGCTTTGCTTCTCTTTGCCTAGACTTATTTCAGAAAAGGAACATATTCCCAGACATAGAAAGCTGACGGAGATGCACAAGCCATTGTATATAGCTTTCCTATTTTCCAAAACCAATGCACGCTGAATCAAACAACCAGGTGGAGGGACTCTGTTTATTGACTTACTCTACTCCAGCCTCATCATTGATGGAAAGAACAACAGTCTGCAGTGAGGTAGGACTATGAAGAACATGAACCCTCATTGGCTCAAAAACCATTTTGCAATAACTCATGTTTAGGAAGAAATTTTCCCAGAAGTTTATAGTATTGCAAAATTATGTTTGTTATGGAACTTCTTGTCCCTTTTCAGAGTGACTGTCTTTGGAGATGAAGCGTAGGTCTGATATGGCAGTTCTGCTATTAGGGCAATACTTTTATCCTGACAGTAGTTCCTGTGCACAGCTCCTAAACAAGATAGGAAAGCATATTGTCATGCCCAGTGAGGTGAATCAAATACTGAGCTTCCCGGTTTAGATACAAATGGGGCTTTTGTTATCTCCTTGTATCTCTAGGCTTGTATTATCATTATCATAATTTCAACATCCAAACTCTGCACATGGTTACAGGAAATTTACCAGACTTGGCAGATTTCTACCTTTTATGCAGAATTGCTGTGGCATTCAAAATACTTCGGCAATAAGAGAACACTGGCTCAGAATGGTGAAGTTGGAAGAGACCTCTGAAGGTCATTAATTCAGTGCTTCACCTCAAGGAGGACAATGTACAGCAGGTCACCCACAGCCATGTCCAAATAGCTTTTGAATGTCTCCAAGGTGGGATACTACACAACCTCTTAAAGAAACCTGTGCCAGTACTTGGTCTCCCTTACATTAACAAAAGTGTGTTTCCTGATGTTCAGACAGCACCTCCTATATTTCAGTTTGTGTCCATTATCTCTCGTTCTGTCACAGGCCGCTACTGGAAAGCATCCTTCTTCTTCATTCCCTTGCTTGAAATATTTAAATAAATCTGTAAGATCTTCACTAAGCCTTCTCTTTTCCAGGCTGAGCAGTCACAGATCTCTTGGCTTGTCCTCATAATGTTCCAGATGCTTCAGCTTGTTAATCACCTTTGTGGCTCTTTGCTGGACTCTCTCCACTAGCTCCATATCTCTCTTGTACTGGAGAGCCCAGAACTGGATTCAGTATTCCAGGTTGCTGTCACATCAGTACTGAGTATAGGGGGAAGGATTACTCCTTCAGCCTGCTGACAGCACTCTTCCTAATGCAGTCCAGGATATCCTTAACTTTCTTTGCTGCAAGAGCATGTAGCTGGCTCCTGTTCAAATTGGTGTTTACGAGGACCCCAGGTCCTTTCCTGCAAAGCTACTTTCCAGCTGGTTGCTGATGCTATGATTTTGTTCCTCCTCAAGTGCAGGACAACTTCTCCTTGGTAGTTGATTTTTTTTTTTTCAATTTTTACACAAGGCATTGAGGGAATAATTTGCCATTTACTAAAGCAGACTAAGTTTTGACAGTAATGGAGACAACAGCATACTGTAAGGTAATACACACTATAAAGTTTGGAGGAAGACATTAAAACATATGTAAAAGCCTTTTATTGATTGCCTAGAAAGAGGATCTAGAGATAAAAAAATAGCTACAGGAAAGAAAAACAGAAAATACAAATGCTACTGAGTTCTTGGAGACTCCTTATTTACAGTTCACTGCTTTCTTTTAAGTTTTAATGCTGCGCAATGAATCAGATTAAACATTCAATATGTGTATATAACAGTTTGAGAAGTGTGTCTTTACAAGATTAAATGTATACTAGAAGAGAAGGCTGCCCATTATTTGTTTAAATAACTTTGACACAGATTCAGTGGTCAGGCAGAGCTGTATATGATATAAACTTAAGGGGAATGGTGTGGGAATGGCCGTGGTGCCACCTCCCTTAGCAGTAAGAAAAGTTCACTGAAATATCCTAAAAATCACAAAGCACTAAGTTCAGAGAAGTATCTTCCAGTAGAAGATGAAACAAACCAGCATGTGTTCTGTCCTTCACTGTCAACAGCTTGTAAGCATTCCTTTTCTCTGCATCTTCCTTTTATTGTTATCAACCTGTTTGAGCTAAAAGATCTGAGACAGATGACAAATACAGGATAGTTCACAGATAAAAATCACATTCAAAATTAAATATATTGTGAGACTATTATAACCTACTACTAAAGCTTAGCAGAAATGCCAAGGAACTTTTTCCTCACTCTGGGACAAGTTTCCAGATAGTTGATTCAATTAAATACTGTAAGAGTCTTCATTTTGTTAGGCTTTTCAGATTTAAAAATTTGTTTTCTGTGACTTTGTATGGAAGGTAACTGCAGTGAAAACCGAGTGGTTAAAAATATGATGGCGTATCAGACTCTATACTGCAATAAACATAATATTCCTGGATTTTTTGTTTCAGTCTCTGAGGTACTGGACATATTTCAGGTTTTGATTTCCAGTGTGGGAGTTGTATGTTTACCTCTCATAAGCCCAAATTGCATCATCATCTTTGTTTAGGACAGATCATGAAACAGATATTTAAGCGTTACCCTACTATGGAATGGTAAGAAGTTTCTTTACTTTACGGAAAGGAAACTGAAGAGAAAAGTGTGAGGCCAAATTAAGTCTTGAAATACATAAAAACCATCTATGAACAGGAAAGTAGTAGTCTGTTCTTTGTACTCACGTTAAATACACAGGAAACAATGTAGTTTATGCTACATCAAGACAGATTTATTCAGTAGGCCAAAGCTTGTTTGTGTAGGTTGTTTTTTGTGGGATCAGGGAACAATAATTTTTTAATGATGGAGCAAGTTGCCTAAGGAGGTTTTCACTTTTCCATCATAGGAGATTTCTATAGGACAATTTGGAAAGCCTGTCATGAACAGCCAATATATAATGGTCCATTTTGGGGACTGGGGAGGAATGAAGTCAATGACTTTTTAAGGTCTCTTCTAGCTATATTGTCCTATAAACCTATGAGCCTGGCAAATATTAAATTTACTGACAGTGGCTTTTTTCTCCTTGTACAGTAGCATTTTGCTCCTTGGCCAAATAGATAACAGTCTTTCATTGTGAGGCCACCATTTATTTTTTTGCAGCACATTAATTGGGTGGCCACCTGACATTTTCTTTAGGAGCACTTGAATAAAACAGAACTAGTACACAATAATTTTAGTCCTTGAGTTTTGTAGCTTTTTCCATGTAGTTGAAGTGCTACTTATGGTGACAGCATATTTCTTGGTTACCAAGGTCTTATTTTTATGTGCTGCTTTCAAATTCTTTGTGGGCTATGTAGATTTTTTCCATAAGATCTTGCTATTTTCTCCTCTCCATGTAAATCCAGCATTTGGTTTATTGCTGATGTCCCAGATGGCTCTGAGACATGTCTCTCTGATGCTGTGTTATAGCTCCTTTCTGTCAAGGATTGTTGGAACAACAACAGCATCGGTTCAGTTCTGCTCCTTTCTTATCATTCCACTTAAATGTTGTTTAAATTTATGGGCAGGTGAGTTTTCTGTTTGCAGTTAATGATAACAGGATGAAAGGATAAGATGTTTTAAAGACTAATTAGAGGCAATTTTGCTCATCTTGTGCAAAGAGCTTGCAACAGAAAGATGGTGCGTTCACCAGTGGCTCCTTGAAATATGGTCTGGTTCACTCAATTGTTATTTATTTATTTGGTTGATTATTTTTACTTCTGTATCTAATAACTCAGTGGCTCTCACTGATTTTTTTTTATTTGACGTACAGAATTAATTGCTATTATTTCATTGTGAAGTACTTTTCTTGAAAATTATGCAAGGCATGCACTTTCTGCCAATTTTCAGCAGCTTGTTAATGCTAATCTTGAGGTTCATATTACATCTTGTCTCTGACAACAGCATCGAATTACAAATCACTTTTACAAGAAATTCAAGATAGCAAGTCAGTGTTTTACAAAACAACTTGGGTTTTCACTGAGCAGAAGTGCTATATGCCACCTCAACAACTGAACTCATCTGAGGTTTGCATGGATTTTTGCTGGGAAGATAAAGGTCTTGAGCTCTGGGATTAATTTTCTCTGAATTTCACTTTCACTTAATCAAACCTATATCTGACGGTCAGTGCTGTACGGCTCATAGCTCTGTAGGTCAGTGATTTGTGTAAGTTTTATTTTTTATATGTGAGAAGAAGGCTTTATGTATTATAGGGCATAATTTATGTGTTATGGTGGCATGGTCTCTATCCTCCTGTGTTTATGCCTCAGAGGTGTGATGAGGCTGTAAAGGCTGTCTAACTGGCAGATTCGAGGTCCTTTCAGATGGAGGAAACTTCAGACAATGGAGTCCATGCAGCTATTTTGTGTCATTTGGTCTCAGGAATGCTTGGAGCATAGGCAGTCAGGAAAGTCAAGTTACAATCACAACAAAGAGCAGCTTCAAAGATCTGAATGTTGGACAGGATGCATAAACCACACCTTGTCTACCTCTTGAGAATGACTGCAACTGACCTAAACATAAAGTCCTGGACTACTGTAGTTAGGTGTATTTTATATTTGCCATGGCATTTGTTCAAGCCCTGATGAAGTATTATAAGTGGGATTTAGAATCTGATGTATCCGGCATTGAGGGAAACTGGGATAATGCATGTTAAAATGACTATGGCCTGTTCAGAAGCAGTATTGAATTCATATAGGTTTTGGCTAGTCATCTTGAACGCATAGTCGCTTATGTTCTCACTAGCAAAATTTTAAGTTGTGAAGGAGATATTCTCCCTGTCATGTTGCTAAGTCGGCTTACAGAATAAAACAGATGACTATCTAAGTATCTTTCTGCAATACAGGCAGTTTATGGGAACCTTCAGTTTGAGAGCGCTATACTGACTGTGTCATGCAGCCAGTAGTGAAATATTGTTAGAATTTCTGAAATAGTAGAAGTTTAAATTTTTGTGTATTGTATAAATTGCACTTGGGACCCAGTAACTGCATTTTTGTACTTCAGGATAATACATCAAGAAATACTAATCTTCAACCTCCTAGATACTAAATACATAGGCACTACTAATCAGTGCCTATGGAAGCTTGGAAAGGGAAGAGGAGCTGTTTGAGTGGTAACAGCTACCCTGGCCTTCCTCGGGGTTTGATTTCCAAAAGCTGAGGAGAAACGGATGAAATTGAAAGGAAAATGTGAGAGAAAACCATGAATCAACACTTGCTGTTAAAATAACTTTCTTAAACAGTTAAGATCTCCTAGTTTTACAATAAAACATGGTAATTTCAGGCAAAAGTCCATTCTGGAATAAGAAGACCAACAGAGAAGAAGACATGGAGTTGAAAACAGTCCAAAAAATTTAAGAAGTAGAGAAGAAGGGAAATTTTTTCCCAGGAGAAATCCATAACATGACAACAATGTTTTATAGGTTAACATCTACATAAAATTTAGAGATATTTTTAGGGAGATTTTGGAGACCTGTTGAACTGGGTACTGGTGCCCATGCTCTGCCAGGGGGCTGAGAGGTGGCCCTGTGTTGCACTCAGGCTGTTCCAGTTGGCCTCAACTGACCTGACACAGAGCAGGAACTTTGAGAAGGTTGTTGTACTGTGTCTCAGAGAGAATATGCCTAGGTTTGCTGATTTAAGGTGCCTTTTATCAAGGCTGCAAGAGAGTTACATAAAATCATATTTTCTAGTCTCTATGTGCTTTGGGCTACTGGGGAAATTGCAAAATTCCTATTTCCAGATGAATTTGGTGATATGGACAGTAAAATTCATGTTATCACGCTGTCTATCTCCAACTCAGTATTGGGCAAATGATGCAGACTTGATTTAATAAAGAGTTGACAGATTTAGATAAAAGTAAATGCTAGTAGGGGTGAGTTATTGAAGAATGTCAGTCAAATTTATGACTTTTTGATTAAAGGCTTCATTGATATCCATGATGATATAATAGACTTTGACATTGATATAGAGTTTGATGCAATAGCATGTGGGCTTAAAAATTGTCAATGTGCCTTTAATTTACTGGTAACTTGCCAGATGTGCAAGTAGCTGTCAATGAGAAGCCGTTACCCCAAAATGGAGTGGCACGATTGGTGCTTTTTGATGGCCCATACCAGGTCCATAGTATTCAACATCCCTACCCATCCTCCGTAAGTAAATGCACTCTTAAGGCTTGTAACCCTTCTAGCTGATACAAAGGGCATCAAAATGTTATACGATGAGAGAAAAAATGGCAGTCTTGCAGATCTAGATCACTAAAAAGTGATATAAAAGTCCCATTCAAACAGTATGGATTTTGATTCAGCCAAATGTAAGGTACTACAGATGTAGAAACTGTAGATGGGGGTGGTAGCTTTGAAATAGGGAACTATACTCTCACAAGTAGGACCAGGTTTAGGTGTTGGTGTTGGTATTAGACAAAATTATTAAGCCTTCCATGCAAGATTGTGTCAAAAAGGCCTCCTGAGATCTGGGGCTGTTGACAAGGAATTAAGGAGGAGTTAAGAAAGGATTTTACTTCAATAAAGTGCATTGGCATAAACCATCTCCAAAACCATCCAGAGTCCGGAGAAAACTTTGAGCAATGAGAAACACAAAACTAGTTCAGTTTGTGCAGGTATTAAAAAGGTTACTTTAAGATGACTTCACTGTGAAACGTAGGTTCCTTTGAGAAGAGGAAAAAACAAGTAGTGATGGGCTTTCACACTAATGTAGAAACTGTGTGTGTTATCGTTACTGGTATTATACTAAGTCTCATGGAAAAAAATGGAGCTCTGAATTACTGATTTTTGAAATCAAGAGTGAATGCTTCTCTGGAAGATATTCTTTAGCTGTACAGAAGTTATTTGGCTTGTTTCATTGATAACTGGGTAGAATCTAGTGGCATGTGGTACACAGGAGGTAATTCAAAGTAGTCTCGTCTGCCTTCAAGTTCTATGAATAAATGTTTATGTTAAGCTTGGCTCCTTTATTCTGTAGAGTATGACAGGCTGTTTGTATTTCATTTTATACTCTCATACAAGCCTTACTCTCATACAAGCCTTACTTTACAGCCTCCAATATTTATATACATGAATTGAAGAGAGGTGACCCTGCAGTTGCTCATGCCAGAACCATGGTGTGGTTTGTGTTTGTGAGCGCTCAAGGCTAACCTGTGAGTGCTCAAGGACTGCTTTATGCCCCTTAGTGTTTGGTAACACCCAGTGCTGTGCCTTTAAGTACTAGGCATCTCAACCCCTTGCATTTGGAGGAGAGTCTGCTCTGCCAGATTTAATGACTCACCTTAGCCTTGCTCAGAGAAAGGAGCAGAAAATGCCACTCAGCAGGGCTGTGAGGCTATGAAATTGCGTTAGAAAAAGCTCATGAATATGGCTGCATTTGCTATCTTAGTATAAGTATCTAAATGTTTCTGAAATTGTCATTTTCTTGTGCTGTTGTGTGTAAAGGTGACTGCTCTGTGTCGGGCCCTTGGCAGTTTGCTCCAGACAGCTAATCAGCTTGATTCATTTGGCGAGGAGGACACTCAGCACCTTCTCTAGAGAGGTAAGGCAGGATTGAGATCTCCTCTGATTTGCAAGGATATAATGGCAGCTATTAGAACTGCCAGACTTTCTGAAGATGCGTTAGGGTTTTATTCTTGAGGCAGCAAAATACTTACTTTATACTTAGGGGTATAAAGATTATAACCCTTATTCAGTTTGCTAGCAGCCATGCAGGAATAACAAGGGTGGTGTCACCTGAGGAATTCTGACCTCCTGATGGAGAGACAGGCCCGAAGGAATGAATTTCTGCAGTCGGCTCTTTCCACCTCACTTCCACCTCGAATTTAAAATTTCGGAATGGAGCTGCGGTTTGTGATGTTTGGGTGTTGCCGCTTTTGGCCACATGATGGCAAACGTCAGTCAGAGTAAGTGTCGGAATTACCCGAGAGACTCGGTGAATGGAGAGGAACCGCTTTTCGTGTTCAGGGCTGAGATGGTCAGGGTTTATCCTCCTTAGATGCTGTTTTGATCCGCGATTTACCGTGATAACAGTGAGGGACAGCGGCGATGCTTCAGTCGCAAATTGAAAAAAAAAAAAGTACTGCAAAGGAGAAGAAGAGAAAGGGTCCGAAACAGGAGTAAAAAGCATGTTGTCAAAAAAGAGTCTGGAAGGTGCTGGTTGCAAGAAAACTTGCTTTTCTGGTTGTATTGTTCTACTTCTTTTGGGTTTCTCTTAAAAGAATCAGGAACCAAGAAATCAGGAAAAACCTTTTTATTTTTCCAGGATGTACAAGAGAAATGATGTATTTTACTTTCTCTGCAAGATGTGAGGCAGGGGACCTTTATTTGGTAAATGATGCTCTAGCAAATAATGCTCTTTGCCTCCCCAGTGATATGGAGATGGCTAGGAAAAACATTTAAGTCTACTATAGGATCAAAAGTGTCTACCATGTTGTTAATAAGTTAAATATCATTTGATGAAAATCAGCCTCAAAGTCTCTATGAAATTTATACTTTCTTTCTTACATCTTCAGTGGTGTCAGTTCCTGCATCCTGCATTTATTTCTACCATCTATAATTACCTATAAAACAGCAAAAGCTTGTGGGTACCACAGCTCTCACCAGTTAATATCCCTTTTTTTTCCTAGCTTAATTAACATAATTGGCATAAAGGAGAACTCCCAATTGAATGGAAATTGTGGAGGTATATTTCATACTAATTCTGCTGGTAGCAGCTGAAGACCAGTAGCCCATGTAGCAATGCTGCATAAACATATGCAGCTTTTGAATTAAAAATGAAATATCCATAGGGATGCAGAAAAGAAATGCAACGGCTGTAGAAACCTCTGTGGGCTCTTGCATTTTACTGTGACGCAAATGCCAAGGACAATGATAGGAGTACAGAAAATAGTTGTCAGGATACTAGCAGCAGTGGCTTAAAGGTAGTACTCCTTTTTCCATTCAGAGTTTCTCTGTTGTAAGTGGTACCTGGCTGAAAAAAAGATAAGGAAGGACACATGACTTTGAAAAGAGATTTGGACAGAGATTTTCAAAGGTTAGGCTAACTGCTGGGAATTGATTTTCTTAATATCGTTATTCCCTACCTACCCTCCTCACCCAGTAACTTTAAAACCTTGCCCTAAATATGTGTCTTAGCAGAAAGATTAAGCCACTTCACTTCCTGGGCACTACTTGCAGTGGGGAAGAGGGCTGATATCTCAGTCCCTCTGCTTGACTTGTCAGGGCTCAGTTTCTGTACTGCCATCCAAACCTTGTAGAGGCTGTGTGTGGCTGTCAGAAGTGTCTGAAGCCACTTTGAAAGATTTTGTGCCTTTAATAACAACAATTTTGTGGGTGTGCTTCTGATTTTAAGCATAAGTCAACAAAGTGAATGACAAAAATAAGAAACTCCTTCCTCCTTAAGCCCTCAGCAAGCTCCTCACCCACAAGATAAAACACAGTCAGATCCTTGAAGTCAATATGAAAATTCCCAAGCATCAAACAAGTTTTGACATCTTTGTTAGTAAACAAACACAGCACAGTTGCATTTCTTGTGACACTGAGTTGTGGTACAGCATGTTCTGTCTCTTTCTCTCTCCCTTTCCTTGAGCTTTTCTCTCTCCTCCTCCTCCCATCCCCATAGCTGGCAAGCTTATTCCAGAGGCCAATGACAACACTCATGTCTCTTTCAAGTTGACTGCATTTGTTAGGCATTTGAGAGGGTTGCTTTCCTGCCCTTGGGTACCCCAGCACGCAATGTGAAAGATGCAGGAGTTCACAGACTGCTGAGTGCTTAACTGCTGCACTTTCCTAAGTGAAGGCAACTAGCAAGCAAGTACAGCAATTAGAAATAAAAGAAAATATTTTTTTCTGTGGGGAATGTTGATTGACCCCACAGCTGTTAGTTAAAATGGAAAAAAGAAAGCAAACAAAAACCTGTCCCTGTAGAGAGAGGAGGATTCTTATTTATTATTATTTTTAAAGAGGCAAAAATACTTTCTTTTTTTCAACAAATTCATGGTACCATATAGCGAGAACACCTCATTTTGAACTCATGCTTTTAAATACTCCCAGGGACAGTGACTCAACTACTTCCCTAGGCATCTTTCTTCAATGCCTGACAAGCTTTTCTGTGACGATATTTTTCCTAATATCCAATCAAATCCTTCCCTGGTGCAATCTGATGCTCAGAATTCCATCTAAGTTGGCATTTAGAGAAAATACATGCTAAATGTTCAAACCTCCAAAAATCCCCTGGGTTTTTTTCTTCACAGAAATTGTCAAGACCTTGGTTTTGTGTCTTATCCAATTAAATTGTCTTGGATTGCTGACTGCCATACTAGGGTACTCCACTAGTCTTTATCCAAAGAAAAGATGTATCCCTAATTTTCTTCTCTCTAGTAGCCTTTTTGAAATACACTGTCAAGGAAAGGAACCAAGTTTCAATGTGGTACTTGTCAGGGGAAAAATTTGCATTATGTTTCTTGCATGATATCATGAATATATAAGTAAGAGACTTTGAGTGAAGCTGCAGCCAGATCGAGGTGTGTGTTCTTTCTTCAGATTACCTGTGATCTGTTTTAGCTTATGTTGATGGTTGTGTTGGAGCCTAATGCAGCTGAGTGCATTTGATTTTGATGGTAGGCATGCCACTTCAGATGGAATTATGATGACTGGGTAAAGCAGAGCATCTTAAGACAACTTAAGTTGGAAATGATACAAATAAGCAAAAGAAAAGTTTAGTTACACACCTTCTAGCTGGGGAGGAAACTGAGTGCTGAAATCAAGATAGCTCAGAAGCTTTACTGTGAGGGGAGTAAGGACATGCATATATTAAATTCTGAAGTCTCTGGGAAGTGCTCTATGAAGTCTTTCAGTCCTAATCTGCTGGATGGCTGAGGAAGCAAGGTGTCCACTACAGAGCTCAAGATTTTATTTCTCTGGTGAATATGCTTGAATTAGATTTTTTTCTCCTGGCATCCTCTCTTACAAGGCAATATTTCTTTTGCTGTGTTGGACCTGCTGGCTTTTGCTGAGTTGAAAGGCAGTAAGGTGTCATGACTACCCTGTGAAGAATCCAACATCTAGCACCTAACTTCTCCAGGTCTCACTGATGATGTGGCAAGAGGCACTGTTTCCCTTTGGGGATGACTCCCAGCTCTTCTGCCTTCCAGGACACAATGATTTAGGCACATGGCAGTAGGTCCAGGAGAGCACAAGGTGCTCTGTCCCCAGTGCCCTACACCCTTGAGGAGGGTGCTGCAGACAAGTCTCATGGCACTGCAGACTAACCCACAGATGCAGCCAGTAAGGTAAGGTAATATAGATTAAGTTGTTGAGCTCCAGTTTGACTTCAGTTATTCAGTGAAATTTTTTCATTTCAAATTGTTCCCATGACTCCTTTTCCCTTCATACCCTTAAAAAGTTATCACATTATTCTTGGGTTGTTGCATATGGGCTCGAATGGAATTTAAACTGCCTGCCTGACAGTGATGAATGAATCAACTCCAAATCCCTTGATGTGGATCAGCTATATAGCATAACAATAATATTGTTGTTTAACATTTGTATTGAAGTAATACCATGAGGAATTCCAGCCTTTCGGGCCTGTGTTGTTAGGAACTTTATAAGGCACACCGCAAAATAAGAAGTCTTGTTACAAAGGCAAGACTGTTTAAAAGACAAGCTGTAACAGTTGAAGGAGATGAACAAAAAAGACAAGGAACAGAATGATATAAATGACAGTTGCATCTTTATAGAGCTTTGCAGACCCTGTGTGCTGCTTTATTTTCTTGCATAGTTGTTCAGCCATGTTGCTTCTGGGTCTTGCTCAGGCCTTTCCACTTTCAAGTTTTTATCTGTGTTGTCAAATGAACTCTTAAAGCTCAGAAAATATTGAAAAAAAGGAAGGTGTCCAGGAAATTGCCCATTAAAATTCATTATGACCTTTGGACGATACCCTTTTAGTTGGCTTTCTGTAACTAGATACCCGTATTCAAGCTTACTTGAATGAGTTGTTCTATGCAAGAGGTTTGTGAAGCAGTGTGTCAAATTCTTTACCTAGATCCCACTGTATTGAATTTGCTATGTTCCCCTTCCCTTCAGGCTCACCGTTGCTACCGTTCATAATTCCCTGTGTTGTGCAGGGGAGGGATTTTAAGTAACTCAGTTAATTGGTCTAACTATTCTCCCTGGGAGACTAGTGCCATAAATTTTAATAAAATCAATCTTAGATCTCTTAGTTCAACAAGAATAGAGTAATCTGTTGACTGCTTTTGAAAGTCCCATTCTCATTGTACAGTAGTACAAATATGTTACCAAAACAACAATTAAAAAAAGCATGTCTTGATATATTTAAAATAAAAGTATTTTTAATCACATAGATTATTTCATGCATATGTGCTCATATGTACGGAGATACTAAGATGTTAAAAGAACACTGGTTCTCTCAGGCCATGCTCCTGTAAATCATTACATCAAGGTCCTGTATAAAATCTTGATTTATTTCCCTGTACCTTGTGTATATTACAACACAATGTTCAGTTACACGGTCCCATGACATTGTTTGCTGCATTATTTTTAACTTAGGAATCTGGTGTTCTCTCCAAGCTCTTAGAGTTGAATGAGCTCTACCGGCATGTGCTCTGCCCTTATTCTGGCAGTTTGACCTGCCTATCACATTGTCCTTAAATTGTTCACGTCCACTGCTTACTGTCTTGGACAATGCAGAAGGAATGTGCAGTGTTCAGACACTGAGGAGAACTGTACCAGAGCTAGTAATTAAAATGTCTACAGTCAAACCAATCCCACTATGTAATTAGCTCTTTCCAAGGAAGGTTGACCAAACTAAAGATTGTGTACAACACAGCTGGGATGGCACAGGCAAACTCCACAATGCACAAACCCCAGCCTTCTACTGACCAAGTGTTAGAGAACATTTCTTTCACCAGTATGACCAGGACTCTGCCTTTGTATGGCTGCTTACTGATGAAGGAGTTAAATATTGTCTAGTCAAGTGATATAAATACACAAATGTTAGTTTTTGAAAAGCATTCATCTAGCCTGGATGACTTGTACCATATTATTTAGCATAATTTCTGTGTTACTTTGTGACCCTATACTAAGCAGGAACCATTAGTTAATTGTCAAATAGAAATGGGTCCATGCACTAAATTTAAAGTATCCAGGGAAACAGAGTGACCTATATATACTTAAAACCTCAAGTTACGAAAATGCGACCATGAATAATTCCAAATGATAAATGATGCACTTTTCATATTTTTCTGTGAAGGGGATGAAACAAAGCTGTACTTTGCCCTGAAGTGACACAGTAATTGGGATTAGTAATTGGGATTATTGCATTTGTCTCAGTTTGACATTACATGAAGATTAGCTAGAATTACTTTAAATGAGAGTAATGCTTGTTAAAGGCCTCAGACTAGGTATCTTGGTCTGCACTGCCCTCTACTTCACTACAGAATAGATACTGTCTTGGCTATTTTAGCATCTACCTGCAGTGAGGCTGTTGCAAACCACCTTTACCTGTGCTTTGGATATTGATGATCTTATGGACACAGAATGCTTTCTGGATTAGCTAGGGAAGAGTGGTGTGTCTCCTGTACATGCATGGAAAGAATGCTGTTATTGGGCTGGGTTACATTACAGGTAAAAGCAAAAAGCCATGGATAGAATGGAGCAGAGAAATACAAAGGGATAGTGAGAAAAAAAAAATATGCCAGTAAATTGCTAAAACTGGTTGCTGTGATTACTTGAGCATTATGACAAAATACATTTTGAAAAATGATGCTACGCCATTGTTGTGAAGACTGCAGCATTGAAGAAAAATGAAATAGTGGGAGAGGATAAACTCCAAACATAATCTTGTCTTTTAGAGTACATACCGTGTCCTGCACATCCAAGATCAACAGTGTAGTCTTCTCAGAGATGCCTTTTGATCACTATAAGCTTTCGTCAGGAAAACATGCAATGATGTTGGGCAAAAAGTGCAGGAAAGGGAAATTTTGTTATAGTTTATTGAATGATTGATGGTAACATAAATCCAGTTCAGAAAAGCTGTTATGTTGAATCATTTCTTGGCTAGAGTGCTAATAAAAATGCATTGTATAGTGCTATTGCTGAATTTCAAACAATTTAATAACAAAAGTTGCTTACTGAGGAACAAGAGAGACTCCTCCAGAAGATGGATATATAGTAGTAATTACAGTGGCAATAGGTTCGACTTCGCTTATATTTGCTAAACAGAAAGAAACATAGGAAAAACTTTACTGGTAGGGTGAGTTAAGCATTTAGGAAGCAATTACCTCTTAATTGAAAGTGAGATTTAGGTATGGAGAATATTTAAACGTATTACCAGGCTTAAATAGCAGCAGGAAGGTCTGACAAAAAGTTTAGGCATTGGAAAGATTTCTGTCTCCTCAATGGAAATTAGGCTTCACAGTGCCTAAATTGCACATCAAAATGCAAATATAACCTCCAAAGTCACTTTAGCAGACTAGAAGACATGGTGTCTGGGTTAGCAAGAAGAATCATTGTGGATTATGTCCTTGAAGCTGAAGAGTCTTCTGCAGTGGGCAGAGTCAAGCAGCATGTCAGAAGATCATCATGAATGAACAGTCATCTCCTCACTGAGCAAAAATGCACAAAGACAGTGTGCACAAGATAGAAGTGGAGACTGGGAGGAATATAGAGATCCTGCCTTAGGGTGCAGGGATAGAGACAGGAAAGCCCAAGCTTAGTTGCAGCTGAAACTAGTGACAGATCTGAAGGGTAATAGGGCGGGGTGGTATTACTGCAGTGCCAGCAAAAGGGAGGTGAATGAGAGACAGCACAAATCCAGTACTCGGTGGGGCAGAAGACCTAGTGATAAAGGATGAGAAAATTATGAGGTGCTTGATGCTTTTTTGTTTGTATGGTTTGTTTGTTTTAATCTCTGTTTTTACAGTTAAGTTTTGCCCTCTGCTTCTCAGGTCACAGAGCCTACTAGTGTGTTGGAATGGAAGATTATGACCAGGAGAAGACAGAGCTAGGCAATGCAAGTGAAGTGGTTATGCAGATGTCCATGGGAATGCACAGGTTGTCATTGCTGGGGGAACTGGCCAAGGACATAGCAAGGATGCTGCCTATCATCATGGAAAGGTGGAGGGGAAGTTCCTGCTTGCTGGAGGAAAGCAAACTTCAGATCTGTTGTCAAGAAAGGCAAGAAGAAGGAGAATTTGGGGAACTATGGGCTGCTCAGCTTCACTTCAGGCCTTAGATTACAGAGTGATTATTCCTGGAAGCAGTTTCCAGGCACATGAAGAAGGTGACTGGAAAGACCCAGTGCAGATTTACCAAAGACAAATCACGCATGCTCAGATTCCCTTCTGCTGTGAGGTGAGTGATTATGTGGTTTACCTTGACATTAGCAAGGCCTTTGGCACAATTTCTGCTGCTATTGTTGTGACTAGAGTGGTGAGATATGAACTGCACAAGTGGACAAGGTAGATGGGAGGTGGCTGAACTGCTGGATTCAGCAAACTGTGATCAATGATACAAATGGATGGCTGATTGCTAGTGGCATCTCAAAGGCTGACATTGCTGCTGCTAATGTTCTTTAACCTCTCTATTGACAGCCTGGATGGTGAGATACAGCAAACTTTCAACAAGCATATGATACTAAGTTGGTTGGAGCATTTGCTCTGCTGGAGAGCAGGGCTGCCTTTCAGAGGGACCTCAGTAGACTGGCTGTCTATTACCTCCGGGAATACAGCACAAGGATTTCAGCCCCTGTGCTGGGGTAAGACCATGCAAAACCATGGGCTGGGTCCACAGCAGAGAAACAGCTTTGGAGAAGAAGGCCTGGGGCCTGAATGGACAGGATATTGACAAATTAGCAGTATGTAATTGCAGCAAAACCCAGCCACCACATCCTGGGCTGTTAGCAGGAGTGCAGCCTCCGTGCTGAGGGCAGTGATCCTCTTCTCTATTTGGCACTAGTAAAACTGCATTTGGAGCACTGAGCCCAGTTTGGTGCTCCCTAGAACAAGAGAGAAGCTGCAGTACAGGATCAAGACCAGTGATGGACCATCATGCTGGTCAGGGCTGGATCATGGTGTGTGAGCAAAGACTGCGAGAGCTGGCCTTGTTCAGGCTGGAGAAGGGAAGGAAGTGTAATGGGAGGGAGCACTTATTGCTGCCCGCAGCTGCCTGCTGGGAGGGTGTAGGGGAGACAAAGCCGAAGACTTTTGTTCAGAGGGGCACTGTGACTGGTTGAGAGACAGAAGTGGCAATATGCACTGGAATAAGTAGCCCAGCGAAACTGTATTTTTCATGTCATTATCATCATATATGCTAACGCGTGTTCTAATGTACCTTTTGTCCTTGCAGCACACTTCAGCTTTATCTTTCTAAAACTTCTACAGGGAAAGTATTTTTGTCATTTGCAAAGTGTTTTGTTGTCATTTGCAACTCTATGGCAATGATAGGGCTTTGAACAGAAAATGTAGTACAATGAGCAGGCAGACAGTGAGGCTGAACAGTGTAATATAAGGATTTTCAAATAAACTGCCTGAATTGCTTTGCATCTCTGGCAAGGGCATGCCCCTAAAGATATAAGCCTCTTCTTGGGAAGCAGAATTCATTTGGAAAATAGTTTTTAAATGTTTGCATTTCAAAGAAATCTCCCTGTTCTTCCTGATCACAAAGGTTATTCTTTCTTTTTGGAGCTATCTGGATGTAAAATCCAGACATTGTAAAAGCTGCTTGTGGTATCAGTATATTGAGAACATCACTCTGGCTTTTGGGACCCTTTGAAATATTTTAAAAAATGAGCTGAATTTATAACCAATCAAAATATATAATAATTATGCCTCTTTCCTGTTATTGTCTTCATAGCAAAAGGTCTTTTAGGCTAAAGAATGATGGAAATGTGTATCTGTCTGTATATGTTATATATACACACATACGTGCAGGCACACACACTGAAAAAAATAGCCCTGAAATACTGGACTCATGCTTTGGTGAACTCTCTGGTTAAGGTTTAGTCCTAGATAGGATGAAGTATAAGGGAATAACCTGGATACTCAGGTAATACAATTTACTTGGTTTTGATAGATGTATTTTTAAGTGCAGTGCTGTGTATATGATAATTTTGGGGTTTTATTCTTTGACAATGAATTTATGGAACGTGAATGTATCACCTTTGACTTTAATCTGCCTAATTTTACAGATGTGCTGAAATACCCAAAATAAATAAAAGTAATCAGAGAACTGCAGGATGTCCAAGATAAAGTGGGTGCTTATATATTTGGTTTACCATCTGCTTTATTTTGGAGCATATACCTGTGGATTTAGTCCAAAACAACAGTGCCCGTTTCTTTTAATATCCATGCTGCCTGCCTCATATTTAATCATATTTTTGTTATTTTATTAAAAATCCTTACAGATATGAATTAGACAATTAACTAAAAAGTCCTCAGAAAAATTTCTAACACCTATTCTGTGCCTTAAATATTACTTAAAATATTCAGACATCAATGAATATTTTATTGAACAGATACTGTTTTAAAGTTCTACACTTTCTTTGCACTTCTATTTTGTGAGAAATCTGATGAATGAAAAAGAAAGCTGGCTGCTGCTGGCTGTAATTATTACAAATTATGTGACAGTTGTTGCAGCAACAGACAAGATAAACAATTTTTTTCTAAAAAATGATAGCTATGTTTACATCTTGAAACGAAGAGTTACTAGTGGCAAGTTTTTAAGCTGATAGTTACAGTTGGCTTTACTCCACCAACCACAAGGAAAACACCTGGCAGGCTTCTTGATCCCAGCCAACTCTTGTTAACCTTTTGGCCTTCACAGTAACTATCAGCAGGCGCTAAGTCAGTGCTACTAATAAACTGGCATTAAAACTTCCACCTGCTAATAACACCTTATTGCTTTTCAGTATTAAATAAAGGGAAATGATCTGTTTAATTATAGTCAAAGAAATTTTCTCTGCTGTGCTGCCTTGGATGGTGATAATAATAATGAAATGTGTTTAAGGACATGGTTACATGAACTAACTGCTACTGAAGTAAGCTAGAGTGGCAGTAGCTACTGTATGTTAACTATCTGAATGTGGGGTTTTTTGCCCATAATAAAAGTGGAACAGCTTAAGTGAATTTAAGATAAACTGGAGATTGTCTTTTAAACAAGTATATATAGGCAGTTGTAGGCAAGGTTGTAACCAAGAATTTTTTTTCCCCATACTGTTGTTCCCCTTAGTTATTCCACTTTACTGGTGTTTTTTCCTTCATTTCTCTCCCTGTTAGCAAAGATGTAGAGCATGTGTCAGTTATTCTTTCCTAAATGAAGTTGCAGCAGGTTAATTAAGATTTTGATAAACATTACAGAGCCAGGGTAGTTTCAGCTGAAGTTTTTGTTTCTTGAATTACTATGGCATTCAACCCATTTTCAGTGTTGTTCTGCCCTTCCTCTCTTGCTGTTCAAGACAGCTGGTTCTCTACAGCCCAGGTAACCCACCTGCTACTGCTCATGAAGTAGCACGTGCTGACCAGAACCTTTCTTTTTGGTGTTTCTAATGTATCATTGTAATTGCATGAAGTGGGTGTAAGAGGGCCTGTTATACTGTTTACCTCCTGGAAGAAGATACATCTGGGAAATGCACTGGCAAGCTCTCTGAGGAAGATCTTGAGTAATACATGCTAATTATTTCAGTATTTATTTCTCCCTCTCTGTAGATCCTTGCTACATTTTATTACTGCTTTGTCCTACATCTGTGTACTATACTTTTTTTTCCAAAATGTACTGTGCAGATGCTATTGATTTTATCACTTGACTAAACAACTGCTCATCTGGAATTTTTCTTATATTACAGAGTTTGTATTCCAGAGATTTTCCAGAGATTTCCAGAGTGCCTTATTAAAAAAAAATACTGGTTGATTCAGCTTCAAATTTCCTTCAGATCATGAGCATATAATAAATTTCCTCCCTCTGTCCCAATTTTTTCCCTTTGATCGAGGAATTGGAGCACACAGCAGGTTATCCATCCTACTAAGTACATCTTCTTCTAGGTCAAAGAGGAAGTCTGTGGCAGACCAGAGAAAAGACTGAAAAGATAACTTTGGCCACAAAATCAATCCTATTTTAGTATTCTATGTGCGGCAATGAATCAAGAGGGAAGTATTGGTCAGTAGTTAATGTTTTTATTCTACTAGAAGGATGTCCTTGCATTCTGATTTTTCTGTCTAACTTTTCAGGAACTCAGAGAGGAAAAAAAACCCTGGGGGAGCTAAAACCTTGCCTGGAATTCCCATGTGGGACGTAGGCTGGGCTAATATTTCTGTCTTTCAGGCATGCATGCTGATTTGTGTCATTTTCCAATTCCTACCCAGATGCTTTGAATATTTTAGGAAAAAAATTATCTGGATATTGAAGCACCAATAACACACACAAATCCCTTTGGTATCTAGTTTGTGTTTTGGAACAGGGAATACAGATACCTCCTTACTTCCTTAATAGAATTTTAATTGGAAGAAGCAAATTATTACATAACAGTTGGTTTTACCTGTTCCAGTGTCGCCACCTTTGCCATGTGGTTTCAACAGGAAGTTTTTCATGTTGATGCTACAAGCAGTGTGAATATCAACAGTTTTAATAACTTGAAATATAAAGTTCAGTCAAAATTATGATCATCCTTTTAAAAAGAGATGTAATGCAGTAGTACTTTGCTCTGAATTATGTAGCGGAATGTTTAATATGAGGGAACATTTGGATCAGTGAGCTCATGAATTGCATAATAAGTGAAACCAGGATGTGTATTGTCTCCCATGCACCGACCACAGGTCACTGAGTTAACAGGTCCTACAATGTGTTCCAACATCTCACTTCTTCCAGGTAGAAAAATAAAGAGTGAGGTAGAGGAACAGTAAAGAGAAGAGAAACTTGGTTCATGTCAACTGTGTTTTAAGAATTTATGCTCATCATTTTTTTGTCCTGTGAGCCTTGGCTGTGTTGTCAGAATTATGCAGCATTGCTGTGGTGAACTGTTGAGAGGCAGTATCTTCAAAGATAATAAATCTTTAAAAGGACAAAGGAAAACATTAATGCTATACACGTTGTTGGAGTCTTTACAACTTTGTTCTTTTTTACTCTGTATTGCAGAAAAACTGTCATTGTTGGGAACGCATTTAGAACTGACATCCTGCCTTTAGAAACAAAAGGCATGTCTTAGCTCAGTATTTTGGTGGGTGGTTTTGTTTTTTTTGATGCTTCCTGATCAAAATGTGGGCAGAGTATGTTTCTGACAGGGGACCACTTTAGAAGTGACTTATGAACTGTGTGGGCAGAGGAATAAAGGCCACAATAAACTACATCTAATTTTACATTGCATAGTTTGTACAGCGACAGTTTCTAGGGAGGCAGATTCAAAGCAAAATAATTGCATGATGTACATCTGCCTTTCTAAAGATCATCAGGTTATGACAGATGAACTAATCAAATGATATGATTTGCCAAGTATCTGCAAGTCTTCTAAATTAGTTGTGTCAAGCTTGCAGGCTTAGCTGTGTGCTGATAGCTTAATGAAGATTTAAATTTTTTAGTTGACATCAATGAACTAAGATATACTGCTCAAAAAGTATTCTTGTGTGTGGTCTTTTAGCTGGCTGATTTCACTACAGTTAAAAAGCTGCAAGTTTGCACATTCTGATGGGGCTTATATTAGGAAAATGAGTTGCACGGCTGTTAATTTTCATAATGCTTTTTCTGTCTTATTAGTATTTCATTTGTGGGTAAATTTCTAGTTTTCCTTCATGGCAATGTGCCCTCCTTCCTGATTCTGGAAATGGCTTATAGCACGCAGGTAAAACTCGAAGTCAGCCTTCATGAGACTGTATCCATTGGGCTTGACTCCTTCCTTGCTTTACTCTTTGGGTCTTGCATACCTTCATCCTAGTTGGGGCATAAATCTTTTTCAAGAGGTTCAAGGAGCGACAACTTGTTTATTCTCTTTGTATGCTTTTGCCCTGCTGTTACAAAAAGTAGGGCAAAACTTTGGAGAAAAGAGCATAGTACAAATCCAAGAGGAGATAAAAGGAAATGAAGTAGCTGCTTGTCACTGCTGGTGTAGAAAATAGTACAGGTGTAACTTTGGAGCACATAGAAAACAAAGGCATGATATTTCATGTATTGTTGACATCTCCCGTGTATTTTAGACATCTCCTATTGCTGTGTTCTTTATGACACAACTAATGACATAGCCATTGTTGTCAGAAAGTACTAAGATATTTGTATGTAGTGTACGCAGTGGGTAGGTTAAAAAATAACCATCATGGAGGAAAAAGCCCAAACAAGTCATCTTCAACAGAGTTCTCTTTTTTCATTGTAAAATTGGCTTTTGTGCCACTGTGTTAGAACTTTGTGCTAGCACTGGCAACTTGTCTGCTGCCGGTAACTTTAGAAGTTCAGTTGAGATATGTGGATTCAGCTGCTCCAGAGGGAGAAAGCACAGTAAGAAAAGCTAACGATCACTGGAACTACCAGCCCAACTAGTCCTGAGGATTTTATCAGTATCAGTTGCTTAGCAGAAAGATAGTACCACTCAGAAATGATGCTAGCATGGGAATTTGGTGAGGGTGGAAAGGGGTACAGTAATATGTCACTCTCCAACATACCTGGACCAACCTTCCCTGGAGAGAATACCCCTAGTATAAAGTTCACTCATCAGGTAATACATTTTTTTTAAGAGTTCTTTTTAAAAAATTCTCTTAGTCAGTTTGCACTCAGGTTTAATTATGTATTTAAATAAAAGTTACTATAACAGTATTTATAGCCAAAACAGAGAAAATAAAAATGTTGCAGTGCTGCTATGATGGCTTAATTTAGAGGTCACTGAAATCAGTCACTGAAATCAGAATACATGTCAAATTTGACAAAAGGGGAGTATTTTTTGAAGCAAATGCTGCCCTGTTGTTTGAATGACATTTAGCAACAAATTTTCCCAAAGAAGAACTGTCCTCTATGAGAGGCTAGATTGTTCAGGAGACAATAGATTTAAAAATGTGTTTATATATAATTGCTTTCCTTTTGAAAATGAGAGGGTAAAGGCAATGCACTCAATGGATCAGGAAATGGGAAAAGGCATTTTGAGAACTTGTGGGTGTGGAGATGTTTTGAGATTGAGTTTTGTGTTTGGTTTTTGGTTGTTTGGAGTTTTTATTGTTTTTCCAACATTTTTGAGAATACAGAGAGAAAGGATGTCAAGCTACTGAAAGTAAACTTAACTGTTGAGATGGAAATGCAATATTCTGGGTAAGGCAGATGCCTTCTTTGCCGTAGCTGAGTACAGAATGAGTTTTGCAAGAGATCCATTTTTTTTGAAGAACAGCAAAAGGCAGGAATATGGTGATATGGTAGTGTGGTGGGGTAGAATAAGGCTATGTATAGAATAATAACTGAGTTATGATGGTGTTTTCAGTGTGGTGCTCCTCTCTGTTATGAAGGATTCAATTGTCCTGTGGTGATATAGATCTTGAGCACCTTAGAAAGTGTTACTGTTTCAACAGCTGTAGGCAGACAGGCCTTATTTTCAGAAGTCAGTGGAATGCATTGAAAAGGAAAAAAAAGAGAAAGTGAGTGAGTGAGTCGGTGAGTGAATGAATGAATGAATGAATGAGGGAATATTCCTGGTTTCTGTCAAGGAACTCGGCCATTACTACTATATAAAAGCATGCTTTAGCTACCGTTTGGCTTGTACATTAAAATAGAAATATTTATAATGGTCACCAGTCACCTAAAAAGCCCCCTCTCAGACTAGTTCTCAGCTCTGATTTGTGTTACTACCTTCCATGCCCTTCTTGCTTTCTGGTAGACTTTGTGGTATTAGCAATCTTTTATCAATCTGATCTTTATTTCTGTTTGTACCTTGCACTCAGATCTGTAGATTTCTCAGTTTTTCTGTAAAACAGAATTCTCAATGTATAGTTAGCACTGTGGATTATGTAGAGCAGAGGTTATTGTACAAGGAATCGGATTTAAAAGTTGTGGTACTTGGAACTGTGGAAATGATGAAGAACAATCTTCACTGTCAGTGTCTGAAAGGCAAATTTACTTCTACCTCCTGTATATTCTCTTGTTTCCAGCTCTGGTGATAGGGTAGACTTTGAGGCAGGAAGGCTACCAAGAACCCGAAGTGAACATGTACAGGCGTACTGGTCCGTTAATATGTATGAAAGATGCATGGTTTCTCTTGCCAAAGGAAACACCTCCTCTGCAGAGTGATAAGTCTTAGAAATGCTTTTTCTGCAACACTGCCTATAATTGCTAAGAAAAAAATAGGCTTAAATGTAAAGTTTCTAGAGCACTGTTCAGTATCCACAGAGTGGATTTTCAATGCTATTTTTAGCCTATTGCTTGCTGAGTTAGAATGCAAATAGCTGTGTGCACTCTGAAGCTGCAGAAGTCCATAAAGACAGAAAACAGTATCATTCTGGTGGGGAAATTGTGTCATCCCTCTAGTGCCTGTACTCACTGAGAATTTTTAGAAATTTTTCCCTTCATTACTACCCTGCATTCAACCTATTTGCTGTTAGCAATATTTGAAGCACATGGATTGTTGGCTAGTGTTGATATTTTTATATTAATTCAGTTAGACAATCTCCTTGAAAACAGTGTTCCATTCAAAGTAGAACTGATGGGACCAGTGGTACTGTTTGCCAACAGACAGATTGTCCCCTAAGTAAAGATCAATCTTGAGTAGTGGGGTAACAATGTCAGACATAATGGAATCTCCAGTTAGTGTCTGGAGAGTGGATCTGAAGTGAAATGCTATCCTAAATTGTTTTTCCAAAACAGCCCATTTTTCTTTAAATAATCTTGAGAAGTGACATAATGAATTGACAAAATGAAAAGAACCCTGTTCTTTGGCATTCTATCCTGAACAATGAGGTTGTAGCAACCTTCTGTACTATTACCCATCTGAAGAACATATATAGGTAAGATATTGCTTATCTTTCTGTTGAGAAGAATATGAGAGACTCCCTCTGTGAGTTTGATGTGACCTGAGAGTTAGGGGAGGTGCTTCTACCCCTCTGTTCCTGTGAGACCTCATGTGGAGTACTGTGTCCAATTCTGGAGTCTTCAACCCATGAAAAACATGGATCCATTAGAACAAGTCCAGAGAAGGGCCATAAAGATGATCAGAGGGCTGGAGCACCTCCCATATGAGGACAGGCTGAGAGAGTTGAGGTTGCTTAGCTGAGAAAAGAGAAGGCTCTGGAGAGACCTAATAGTAGCCTTCCAGTATCTGAAGGGGACCTACAAGAAAGCTGGGAAGGGACTTTTAACAAGAGCGTTAGCACTAGAGCAAGGGGTGGGATGAGTTAGAATGGGAGTGGGAAAAATAAAGTGTCTGTATTACATCTTGTATGCTGAATTACATCCTTAACTTACATTCATAAACTTCCTCCCATTAACCACCTGCTTAAATTCTGGCAGAACTATTTTGGGTGCATTTCCTCCAGCAGACATAGTGGGCAAGACTGTCTCAAGGTAATCTGGGTTTACCTCAGAACAGGTAGAGGACAATGAGAGGAAAACAGTTCCAAATTGTTCAAGGTACTTTAGTCAAATTACTAGTTTTGACTCAAGCTCTTCAACATGCTCCTTGTTTGGTAGTGAACATGAAACACCTGTCTTGTTTTTTGCAGCAGATTTCATTTCCTTTGCAGCTGAAGTGTAAATGTCATCCAAGAGGAACCGAGTTTGATTTTTGGGTTTTTTTTTGTTTATTTTTTGGGTTTTTTTTTTTAATGCTTGAGTTATAAGATGACTCAGTTTATATTAAAATGCCAACTCAAATTTATCAACAGTATAGGTGACAATTCAGTCTTCGGTAGGAAAAATAATTATCCTTCAAATGTATGGAGCTGACTTTAGGACAAAGTGTCAGAGGCTTTTAGTACTATGAACTGTTTCACAGCCTTTAGAATACTGCTTGGTTTGCAACATGCAGTTGTTTTCATGTTTATCAGGATTCTGATTACAAATGACTGTTCTCTTTGTGCTTCAAGTTTCTGTGAGCTCATTCTTTAGATAACACTGCTCCATCCTTCCCCCCACCATGTGTGTTTCGGACACTGTAGATATGTAACAAAACTGTCTTGAATAAGAGTTTCAGTTTCCTGACTGCTTTAAGGAACAATCCACCTTTTGGAATTCTGTACTAGATGAAATAGGAAAGAACATATCTTTGACAAGTTATAATAGTCAAGGTTAATTTTGAAGCAGCGCGTATGTTTACTATCTCTTAAGGGAATATCGTGCTGCTTTGCATGCTACTTAGTTGTTTCTGGAGCTGAAGAAACACTGCTTAAAAGGATTAATTTGGCAGGCACTTCTGAGACTTTAGAAGGTAAACAACTGTTTCTTTTTTGTCAATACGGCAATTAAGGTCTGAGAGATTAAAGAAAAGAAAGCAAATGCAGTTTTCGCTCCTACTGTAGACTGAAGGCTTGGTGATCCTTTGAATATTCGATTAGGTGCTTTAATGGTTCTGAAGTGGCAAAATCCAGATCAGACATTAAAAATTAAAGAATAGTGAACTGCAGAATGTGAGTTATGTGATGCTCAGAATTAAACAGGTAGGGTTTCTTATTTTCAAGATTGTTGTCCAGACTGGTTTGGCAAATGACATGTCCTTCAAATGTAATATATGTGCTGCAGTGTCCAGATGCCTGAAGATTTCCCCAATTCAGCCTCTTGCAATACCATCTTTACCCAAACTTCTGTCTAGTTCTGGATTTTGAACTAAAGAATATCAGGACTCTTCCCAGTGAAGCTGGCAAAAATGGTAAAAATAGTGTTACTGTGAATGGAATTGTGAATTTCAGAGGCACTGAGACAGTCAGGAGTACTATTAAAAGAAAAAAAAAAAAAAGGAGGTCCCTCAGCAGCCATTAGAGACTTTCACTCTTAGCTGCTTTGTCTACCTAGGATGACAGAAAGCAGACACAACCCTAGTAGGCTTCAACATCACTAGTGCTTGTTTTCCCCTAGTGCCCTCTTTCAGAGAGCACTTATTGCTTATCCTTAAGGGGGTGACTGTCATGTCTCTTCAAACATAAATTCAAGGAATTAATTAAATTAGCTTTCTTAAAGTGAGTGAGCATTTAGAGGTGGTTTAATCTGAGATCAGATCCAAAGTTAATTTAGAATGCTGTTCATACAAGCTTAGATTTGGAGAAACTGGCAGAGTGTTACCTTTGTGAAGTGGGAAGACCTATATTTTCATCATTTTCCTTCCCATCTTTCTGTACCCACTGTTTTCAATCACAAATCTGTTGCTCCTGTTGGATGTTCAAGTGGGAAAGAGATGATCCTCTCAAGAAGCAAAGTGATGTAAATCCAAGTTTTTAACAAGACTCTAATATATTCCTTGGGGAGATCTTCATTCCTTCATTTTGGCACACCAATGTTTCTGAAATGGCAGTGTTAACTTCAAGTCCTGTGGATCTTTTTAATGATAAATTCAAAGAGAAATAAATGTGATTGGTTTTCCAGGTAAGTGAAGAATTCAATCAATTCTTCATTGTCTCCATTTACCTGTCCTGTTCTATCAATCTGAGCAAATTGAAGAGCAATTTAAAGACAGCCAGCCATACTTCACTTCCAGAAGAGTTTAGTTGTTTTCCACAATGGTGAGTGGCAGAAGATTAGCTTGCAATGCAGAGCCCTCTTCCTTTGGATGCTCTAATCTACTGCCCTAACAGTGATACCCACAGGAAGAATATTGGACATACAAAAGTCCTTGGGCACTAACGGGATGTATTCAGGGTTGCTGAGGGAGTTGCCTAATGCCAATGTAAGGCTGCTGTTAATTATCTTGGGAAGGTCATGGTGAATGGGAATATGCTGGGGGAAAGCAAACTTCGTATCTGTTATCAGGAAGGCAAAGAAGGAGGATCTGAGGAGCTACAGGCTCATTGCCCTCTCTTCAGGAAGCGGGCAGATTATGGAGCAAATCTTGGAAACCATTTCCAAGCACATGAAGTATGAGAGGATAACTAGAAACATCCAGTGCAGATTTGCCTCTGTAAATTATGCCTGCCATGAATACATATTGCATTTAGTTGAGATGGTGTCACATAGTAGCTAAATTGGTGAGATATGGGGTGGACAAGTGGATAGTGAAGAAGGTGAAATGTGACTGTATCATCAGGCTTAAAAAGCTGTGATCAGTCACGTAAAGTTGAAATTGTTGCTGTTGATCTCCCTAAAGGTCAATATGGATGCCAATACTGTTAATCTGTATTTGCAACCTGAATGATGAGATACAGTTCACTCAGCAGATACATGTATGATACTAAGCTAAGCGGTATTCAGGATGGCAGGGCAGCCTTTTGGAGGCACCTGAATAAGATGGAACTGGCTGGCAGGAGCCTCCTGCAGCTCAGCGAAGAGCACATGGAACTCTTCAAAGGCCAATCACATTCTGGGTTGCCAGCAGGAGTAAAGCCAGCAGGCTATAATCTTCCCCTCTATTCTGGCACTGGTGAGACCGTATCTGCAGCACTGTGTTTAAGTTGGGGCTCTCTAGTATTAAAGAGCCACTGAGGTACTGCACGGAATATAGAGGTGGGCTGCTGTGCTGGTCAGGGCTGATGTATAGAGTATATGAAGAAAGGCTGCAAGACTTGGGCTTGATCAAGCTGGAGAAAGGAAGGCTAGCCTGCAGCTGCCTACTGGGAGATTGTGGAAGAGACCAAGTCAGCTACGTACACTGATGGCACAAGAGGCAATACCATGAGTTGTAATGTAGGAAATGCAGTTGAATATTAGGAAAAATTCTGGCTGTTCAGGGTCATATGCTCATTTCCTGTCTTGGCTGTTAGTTCTTTTTCTGCTTTTGCTTCTGCTTTATATATCCAGGAACTGGCTTAGAAATGGATCTCTCCTCATTTGGATACTTATACATAGTTGACATACACAGATTTATCTATACATTTATAATTTTACAATTATTAAGGTTGACTTAGATCTCTATTTTTCCATCCTACTCAATCCCTCCCAGAATATGATATTTGTTTTTATATCATTTTACTCTCTAAAAGTAAGGACAAGGAGGACAAGGGGGAATGGCCTCAAGCTCCGCTAGGGGAGGTTTAGGTTGGAGATTAGGAAGAAGTTTTTTACGGAAAGGGTCATTAGGCACTGGAATATGCTGCCCAGGGAGGTGGTTGATTCGCCTTCCCTGGAGGTGTTTAAATTACGGGTGGACGAGGTCCTGAGGGACATGGTTTAGTATTTTGTGGGAGTGGTTGGACTCGATGATCCAGTGGGTCTCTTCCAATCCGGTGATTCTGTGATTCTGTGATTCTGTAAAAGACTGCAGTAATTGTGCAGGGCACTCTTGAAAAGAGTCTTTTTTTCAAGTTTGGGGTTTTTTAAATTCCATTTCCAGAAATGTTTACTAGGAAGATCGTTTTGGTTTGGGATCTCAATCTGGATCTATATATGGGTTTTCTACTGGTATTATTATTTCTGTGAGGGGATTGATCCTCTTGTCTTCTACCTATTCAACCAGTAGCAGAAAAGTTGAATGGGTTTTATATAATCCCTACTAGTAACAGGATTATAACCTGCCTTGCACTAATATTCTACCTTTCCTGTTTGTAAGAAATGTTTTGCAGGCAATTTAGCATGGTCTAACTGCACTCGCCCTTTTGTAGATCCACATTCACATTTTAACTGAATTGAATTGCTTGTGTTTTTCAGCTGTCACTTGTAGACAAGCCCTAAAATGGGACTTTTAATTTTATTTCTTGTTAAAAAATGAAAGTGCTTTTGAAAGAGCAACTTACAGAAAGTCTCAAAGTATAAGGATGAAATGATCAGTCACCATCTTCCTTATGTTCATCCACAGTTTTTTGGGTTTGTATTGTTTACTGGAATGTAGAAGATTTGAAGCCAAACATGCAGCTATAATCTTACTGATGGCCACATAAAAATTTAGTGGTCCTGGACAAACACTCTTGAGATTTTAGTGGCCATTGGAAAAGGTGGCTGAGGTTTGCTGCCCTGCTTTATTAAGGTGTTACTCTAATGTCCATTCACTGTGTTATATAAAATGTAAAAGACAAGCAGTTAATGAAAGAGGTTGTACCAGGTATGAATTTTCTTCTTCTGACCAAAATACACTCACAGGAATAATGTTTTGAGTGCTCTGAAAAGTTGTATGAATGATTTTACAACAAAGTTATTGTAAAGCTTCTGTGCTTGAAATTGTTTTTTCCTTAGCTGATATTTCCTAGTTCACTTATTCCTGGTTCTTTCAATATAGTTGATCTTCTCAGTGCATAAAGTCAGAGCTTGCAATTAGTACTTATGACTCATCCAAAAATACAATGTTGCCCATTATCCCTAAGTGATCCCTGCACTTCAGCTGTGTAAAAACAACTGTGTTGGAGTTCTGAAATAATAATGCAGGAGAGAAAAAGACAACGACAGTGCAGCAGAAAAAACGGCAAGTCCACATTTGCCTCTAGTGAAGTGTTCAGAGTGCTTTCTCCTGTCCTCCCATTGTTGGTATGCTTGCCTTAACTACCTTGTCTGCTAGTGTTTTCTGCATTCCCTGTTGGGAAACTACAGCAAAGAGAGTCTTTCACATGTGTGCGAAGATCCAGAAACTCATTATGGTAGCAGCCCTGCAAGGCAGTGCTGGGAATCAAACTGTGAAATTGCAATTCCTGAAGGGCAGTATACAGGGCAACATGTTACTGTAGTTTTCCAATGGACTGAGCCACCCAGTCATCACAACAAATGATGCTAAATCCCAGCAGCTACCTTGTATTTATTCTGTAATTTATGCTCCAGGGAATATAATCAGAGAAGAAAATTCCTTAAGAGAATTTTCCCTGCAAAGTTCAGCCTTAACAGAGCAACAGACTTTATTTAATGCAGCTAATCCAGAGCTGTAGAAAGAGTTGGGGTGTTTTCTTATGGTTTCCTTGCCCCTGCTTGCTTTCCCCCACACCCTTTGGAGTTTTTCAGACCAATAAAAAAAATAATTTAAGTGTATTGCAATTCAGGAAACTTTTATTTGATGTCAATACCTATAGGAACAAATTCTGCAAATGAATATACAGAGTTGAGGAGACTACGCACATATGTATTGTATGGAAATCCAGGAACAGTCATATAAAATATTGCAGTTGTGTGGAGATGAATTGTGATCAGAACATGTAGTGCATTTATTTCAAATTAATTTATATTTCATTTTCAAAAATGTGAAAAAATTGTAAAATATATATACATATACACACACATAGTTCAGTAAATGCTGACTTCAAATTCATCCCACCGTGGCTTAAACTTGTATTTGCACCTTAATTATGTGTAGATCTGCTGGTTTCAGTGGTGGTGTTATGGAAAGCAAAGCTCAGTGTGAATTTCTGGTACTGTGTGGGGAATATTACTGTAATTTTACTTTCAGAGGTTTTCTCTGAAGCCCTTGGAAACACTCTCCTTTACAGCTGAAGTGTTTTCTCTGATTTATTCCTGACCTGATTTTATTTCAAAAGGCACTAAAAATATTTTTAGTTACTTGATAGCCTTATTCATATTTTTGTGCCCTTTCACCAGCAATAAAATTGCCTAAATATATGTATAGGTTATATATATCTATATAGGTTAACCTATATAAATATAGGTTTTTGTAGATAAGGAAGACTAGGGAGAATGTGGGTCCTTTCAGGAAAGAAACGGGAGGCCTGGTTTGGTTACCCAGGATATAGAGAAGGCTGGGATACTTAAAGACTTTTTTTTTTTTTGNAGTCTCACTTCTGTGGCTCACAAAATCATGGAGCAAATCCTCCTGGAAACTGCTGAGACAGATGAACAGAACTTAGGGGTGCAGCTGGACAAGAAGCTCAACACGAAATAACGATGTACTCTTGCAGCCCAGAAAGCCAACCACATCTTAGACTGCATCACAGG
Organism: Piaya cayana; assembly: GCA_013389865.1. Classification (NCBI taxonomy): domain Eukaryota; kingdom Metazoa; phylum Chordata; class Aves; order Cuculiformes; family Coccyzidae; genus Piaya; species Piaya cayana. The sequence continues at coordinate 129,402 of WAAB01021335.1, forward strand.
AACTGACTGCCAAGTCAAGTCAGATAATCATACCCCTCTACTCAGCTCTTGTAATGCTTCACATGGAGTATTGTGTTCAGTTCTAGAGCCCTCCCTCTCAGGAGGCTTTAAACAGCATCCCAGGAAAAATGCTGAAGAATGGACATATAATGTGGATAATGGTTATGGAATGTCTACTTTTGTGTGATTTAATAGGAAAAAAAATGGAATGCACATTAGTGTGTGTGTGTGGTGAAAAGTAAAGCTGCAAAGTATTTTAATTTACTTTAAATGCTATGGCTTCCGTATATTCAGATTTATCTTGCAGATAGGTTTAACACAGAAATTGCATAGTTCTTTGTTTCAGTACCATGGTATGCAATTGTATGTGCTATATGATTCACAAGTAATTGGTAAGCATTATTTAGGATATGTTGCTAGGGAAAAATTTATGGAGTTTTGTGTCAAAACTCTACGTTGGTAGGAATAATAGCGCTGCTGACTGGTTTGGGGAAATACTGTTTTGTGAATAAGACTGTAAGATGCAGGTATTTTGCTGCTCTTATTTTTTCCAGCTGGAAATGAGACATGTTGAAAGATTAATTAGAATTGAAGAAGATAAGAGGTTCTCTGCAGGAAGTACATGGCAGGCTTCCTTTTGTTTATCAGGTGTTTCTGAAGTTCTTGATTGGAAGTAGATTTAAGCTTGTAATTGCTCTGCTTTTGAGGAGTTTGTTGGGTGAAGATTTCCTGCATTTGGAGTGTTGTGGTATGAAGATATTTTACCTTAGTTATTAGCACAGTTAGACTCTGTGTTTAGTAGTAATTGCCTTAGGTCTTCATCTTTTAGAATATGCACTGCAAGTACCAAATAGTTAGGTTGCCTATGGTGTATAATATCATTATGCTCTTGTAGCACTGATGACAGTTAGCAGAACAGAAATAGTGAAATATGATTAAAAGTACGGTATACTTTGTTATTCTAGTTGCATTCCTGTGAAACATTTCTTGCAACATTCTGATGTGTTTATATGGATACTTGGGTAAAATATGCATCTCAAAGGAGGGAATGAAACAATTCAATAGTGCTTTTTGGTTTTTTTTTTAATTAATTCATTCTCCCATAAAACCATGTTTAAAATGGTAGAGACTTGGCTATCTCTGTTTCAGGCCATGATGAAGACCAGCTGCATGGCAGGCATGGGGCAGTTCCTAAACAAAGGAACAGAATGAATATCCAAGTATGAAACTGATCATTGCTCTCAGAAATGCAACTACTTAATTGTCATCCTTTTCTTTCCTTTCCTCAGTTTTTGTTGTTTGGGGGTTTTTGTGGTTTTTTTTTTTTTCCTTTATTGCAGATGTGGCCCAAACCCTTTGAAGTGGATTGACTGTGGCTGGTTGTCAGGTGCCCACCTGGGCTCCTGTGCCCTTACCTTGTTCTTCTGTGAACCTCTCCTGTTAATGCAAGAGCCTGTCCTCTACTGTTTTATTTGCATTTCAAAAGCATGTGCTCTGTCTTAAGTGCTTGTTCTCTCTATCATCCTCACTACCAGTGATGTCCCCTGCATGGATACATACTTTCCAGATTAATTTCTCAGATGCAGCACCCTTACCCTACCACAGTCCCTCTGGGTGATGCCTGGGAGAAAAAGAGACCTTGTTCACTTTGCCTGCTGGAAATATACAGACGCTATACTGCAAATGTTGCATTAATTTCATAAGTGCATATGGCATGGATTTGGGTCTTGCCTGTCCACAATAAGGCTCTTTCTAGGAAGAAGTGGTGTGAATGTGCAAAGTCACCTGAGTTCTGGGTTATACCTATAAAAATGGATAGGGCATTGAAGAGCTTCCATTTGTCAGTGCAGAATTACTGATGGTTAAAGTACCAGCCCTTAAATAAAATGAAGGGGCCTTCATGCCTAAAGGGACTGAAGAAAACACTCTAGTTGCCTGACAGTCCTAAATGTGATGAAAATTGTCCACTGCAGGGGATATTACTGTAAATCCTTGTCTACCTGACAGATTTACATCTACTAGCTTCTATAAAATCCGCTGTTAATGGTACAACACCTATTAAGCTGAGCTATTTCTAGGTGTACTATATCATTGTATTTTACTGTAGAGTTTACATTATTCCTAGCATTTCAGTGCTTGTATTATAAGGTGACTCAAACCTAAAATATGGTAACTTTTCTTGCTTCTCAAGGACAAGCTTTTATTTCTGATAAACCATTCAGAAATGACAGGCAAAATATTGGAAATAATAAGGCTCAAAAATACTGTACTCCAGAATGGATGAGATTTATTGAGATGTGTATTTGGCTACTTGAAGGAAGCATTAATAGGTGCTAGCTAGATTCTCATGTTCTATTAATTGCTTTTCTGCCTTTTCTACTGTCCCTACTGCCCCCCTTTTGCCTGCCCACTTCCCTTAGCTTCAGAATGATTGAGGGTATCCACATTATATATGAAGAAAAGCTGTGGCATTGGTGTGGGATTGATGGCTGGACTGATCCAGCTGTCACCTCAGTTTAACAGAGGAAGTAGCAGAAATGAAGAGAAAATAGCAAGGAGTACGCTCAGTGTCCTGAAAGCTGCTTCCATGGTACTCGTGTGAGGAAAGATCACTGTTACTGAAAGAGAGGTGTGGCAGTTTCTCCCCTCAAAGTTTCTAAACCCTATGTGATACCTTTTTGTTTCTTTAGTTTCAGACTCTCCTAATGCAGTGTTGCTTTTGAAGACTGACAGTATGTTCCTAGAATTTCTTGTGAAACTGATCCTGCATCCTGTGCCATGCAATCCTACTTTACTGGGAAACTGTATTGCACAGAAATGGATCAAAGCTGCCCCCAACCAACAAAACCCAGCACCTAAACATAAATAGGTTTAGACTGTTTCATTCATCCAACTAAAATGGATGGATTTTTACAAATTCACTTCATGTTGCTAATAAAACACACGTGTTGGTAAGATTTTTTTTTTACTCTTCCTTTGAAACAGTATGAGATTTCAAAGCCAAGTAGAAATCACAGAATCACAGAATCACCGGGTTGGAAGAGACCCACTGGATCATCGAGTCCAACCACTCCCACAAAACACTAAGGGGGCAAAATGGTTTTGCTTCAGTCAAACTCTTGAAACTCTTTGCTGTTTGTGTGTGTGTGTGTGTGTGTGTGTGTGTATATATATGTATATATATTTTATAATGTAGTTCAGTTATCCTTCCAGCAGAATCTGGAAATACACCCCTTAAGAACATTACGGTGTGTTGGAAAGCAGCAGCAGCAATTTTGGGCAATAGGAATTTAATATTTAAAGAGCATGATGGCCATTTCCCAGTTGCATTGCTCCAATACAAAAAGTAAATGTTAACATTTTCTTTTCACAAAAGCTGACATGCATAGGCAACTTCTACAATAATGTTTCACCTCTTGATTCAAAAGGAAAGCTCAGTGAGCATAAAGAATGTGCATACTGCAAAAAGAGAAGCTTAAAGGTCAGCACAAAGATGAAACCAATAATAATTATACTATTCTCGCCTAGGCATACACTGGCTTCTGTGCAGTTCAAGGTAAAAGTCACATCCCATGGTGTTATGACACAGCATAGTGATCTCCTATTGCCCCAGAAGGAAGTCTGCTGGCAAAAGCAGTGAAGAAGGACTGACACCAAGATGTCATGTCAGAGGAAAGATTTGCCAAATTTGGGTCTGAATCATACACCTGCCGAAGTCAGATAAATCTGCAGACAGTTTGAAAATTGGAGCGTATGAAGGCAATGACCACATTCCGCAGTGCCAGCTAATGAAAATATATACTGTGAAATGAGCTAACACGGATGTCTCATGTTCTGGAAAGATTTATATTCTTCTCTTGGGGAATTTAATCATTCTAACAAACTGCAAGTTTAATTCATAGCAATGACCTTGAGAAAGATTATTCACTCCACTCTTCTAATAAAGCTAATCTAGATATGGTGGGAGTGTGTTTTAGGATTTCTTAATTTTTCAATACTTTATTTATGAATTCCTCAACCTGTGAGGTATTTCAAAGCCATTCACGAAAGTGGTCTAGGAAATCAGTAAACTTTTTTAAATCCACTATTCTGGTTTCATACACCCACCAGAAAACTTTTGGAAGACTGAAAATCAGAAAGGTTTGGTCTTTACTGACTGAGACCGTAAGATGGGGTCAGCAATGTCTCTGTGTTAGCTGATTTTAGATGGCCCGTAGTACGCCATATTGCAAAGTTCTACCCATGTGGAGGACACTGGTAGGAGATATTTTTACAATTGCACCAAGACTAATCAGATANGTGTAAAGAAGTTCACGCATTCTACCCATGTGGAGGATGCTACTGAGATCAAAGGAACTGGTAGGAGATATTTTTACAATTGCACTAACACTAATCAGATATTGAAAAATGATTAAGCAATACTGACTGTTGCAGTAATGTTGGAGTGGTTGGACTCGATGATCCAGTGGGTCTCTTCCAACCCGNTAATACTGACTGTTGCAGTAATACCGAGCTGTTGCAGATGGGCATCGTAAGGTACTCCAAAACTATTAAACATCAATTGTTGTTTAGAACACCATAGTAAAAACATGTAAACTGTCAGACCTTTTCCTTACTCTTGCCAAAGAGAACATTTGCTGTTTTGAATCAATCGGGCAATTTAGTAAATGACCTCTGTGTTACAGCAGTCTGAAATGGTTTCAGAAAAATAAGTGCTATCCAGTAAGATAAAATTTTGCATTGTATCTTGACCACTGCTGGGGAAGTTGGAGAACAGGCTGCAGCTTGCTGACCCAATTCTATGACCAGTTGTCTTATTGTTTAGAGCAACCTTAAAATGCTAAGCAGTAGCAGCTGCCGGTTGTCCTGAAGAGACTACTTGTCAAAAGACAGTTGGTTGAGTGAACTTGGGTTGTAGCCTTAGTATTTTATGATAAAATGTTTTACTATTTTATGCTGCTTCATTCACTAACTCACACTTCCCCTTTGCCTTCCATGTTCCCTTTGCAGCCATTTATCAACAAGTTGCACATTCTATATGGCAGTTATCATGAAAATCATTTTTTGGCATTGTATGTTTCTCCTGGTATCTACTCTCTCTGCTTGCAGAAGGAGAGCAGAAGTTTGATTCTCTTCTGACCTTTCAGTAAATTAATTTATCTCTCTATGTATTTGCCTTTCATGAGACGCGTACTTGGTTACCTTTCCACTTCCCTCTTTGCTATTCACGTTATTTTTCCTAAAATGTGTGATCCAAGTGTTTTCCAGAATTCCCCCCTGAGTTGACGTTACTTTGTGAACAGAGATCCTTCTAAAGACAGGTTATCTCTGATTAAGTCATATCCCAAGCTCTGGAGCTGGGCTTACCTATTTGAGCACAGAACATTTTAAGTCTGAGCATTATCATCCTTAGGGAAATGTTAAAAATGCCTTTACTAGCAATTAACTGGGAAACAGATGTCTGTGACTTCATTGCTATGACTTATCTTCCTTAATGAAAGGAAGAGAAGCAGCAAGGAGATGGGAAGATGAAATACGTGTAGAGAAAAAAATAAAGAGAGGAAATCCTTTTTCTTCGACATGTGAGTCATGCTGTGTTTTATCCTTTTTTATGCTATACTGCTGTCATCAGGAAGTTTATATTTTGAAAGAAGAAAAGACTCCCTTTGTGAAATAGAAGAAATATTTCTTTTCATTTTTGTTTGTATTTATAGTCCTATGTAGAAAATCTCAGGTCAAATTCTTTTTCCTACTTTACTTTTTATTTGTCCCATTTACTTATTTTATTTCTTTTTAACTACAAAGAAATACTTTATGGCAATTATAAGGTAAATACTATTTGTCTTTTCAGGGAGAATTGGCAGTACCAGTGAGCAGGTGACACAGGCAGGGAGTCCTATTGGATTTTACTGTCAAAGAACTCAGCAAATCTGGGATTTAGTGCTTACGCTGAAACAGACATCTCTGTGACCTTGAATATGTGCTTCAGATCCTCACTTGTTCAACAGCGATTATAGTGTTTTCCTCTTTGCAAGGCTGTTGTGAGGACAAACGCAATTAAAAGATGCAGAGCACTTGGATGCTATCAAAGTGATACCACTAAAAAAATAAATTAAATTAAACTCAGCATTAATTCCTCTCAGAGTTATGTATATTTAAACTGAGAGTTGTCTTGATGAATTTATCAAGATTAATGCTGTGTGGCAGAAAATCAACATTTCCCAAACTTGTTTGCCCCCAAACCCAAGTATAGGTAAACTGTCTTGTTTACTTCTCCTCTATTTAACTACAGATATGATGCTGTATATCTTCTTCCTTCAGGAGTCAGGATGAATTTGAACTGTGCAGTGCAAGGAAATCAGCCTTTGCGGAGCCAACTGCAGTCTTCTTAAGCTGCAGTACACACAGTTGGCAATTCCCTGTGCATCCCAGCAGGCTGCTGTAATGAGCATACACACAGCTCACCAGTCCAACTGCTCACTGAGTGCTTTTTCTTTTTCCAGGTCTTTCTCCCTGCCATAAGCATCAGCAGCCAGAAAATGGGAAGCTACAACTTGCTGCAGTTGACTATTGCTGGCCAACAGACCATTGCTATTGACAGAATAATTTACTGTTTTTAAAGAAAAAGATTCTGTAGTGGGACAAATAATTTATTTCTGCTATAGAACATATATTTGCATAGCGTAGAAAATAATGAGATTTATTTGCAGTGTGGCAATCCCTCAGGTATAGTATAAATATAATTACAAGAACATATAAACATATTTATACTAAGCTATCAGGATTCTGGTACCACAAATCTTATTTTCCTGACTGTGAAAATAAATGTTTTGGAAGAGAAATAAATCATTAATTTCTACCCTTGACTGTAGGAAATATGTAGGCTATAGGCCTAAAGGACAACTGTTCCACTGTTCTTTCACCTCCAAATTCAATGGGATATCTCAAATGATATTTGCAGTCTACTCTAGTCCCTGAGGAAGGGTAGGGATAAGACTTTTGGCAGTTTAGAATTCCAGGAAAAAAGATGTTACTGGTAAAACAATACTTTATGTTTGATTAATTCTGTTTTCTAAAATATTGGACATGGGTTTTCCACACAAGGGCTCAAAAACTGTGAAGGTATATGTTTGGGTTTGGGGTTTTTTTTGTTTTGTTTTGTATTTTTGCATGTCCAGACAGTTAAGTGGATGCACATAACATATTTTATCATTATCAGTTAAATTCTGGGAAAGCTTGTAGAAAGAGGTCTGAAAACAAAAGCTGTTGCAATGTGAGAATTTGGGAAGATTTTCATCTACTAACACATACACCAAAAATCTGAGTTGAAGGGAATTATTTTCATGTGTGTGCTGTATGTAGCATGTGTTGGTATCTTTTCTTTGCCGTATAGGTAAAGCTTTGATACAAAAGGGCATTGAAGGTTCTGTTGTCCTTGCACAGCATTGATTCCGTCAACCATAACCTAAGGTTGTTTAATTAGTGCTTATAAAATAAGAGTTAACAAGACACCAGCATTAATTGATTCATATTTTGGGGCAGACTGTGTCTTTAGGAAAGCTGAGACTCACCTTGGTCAAAGTCATCTCTTGTATTTGTGCGTTTTCCTCCCTGCAACATGAAACCTATTTTATCTGTGTACACAGTAAGTTATTTGAGACAAGGACTTTATTTCCAAAGTTTATGCAGATTACCAGCTCTGACTATGGTTTGTTGGGTATCTGTCACCATAAATAGAATACAGAGCCAACAGATTGGTATTTTATAAATGCAGAGCTTTAGAAAGCCTGCTGCCCTGACTGACTGTGTACCTTAGAAACTGAAGTGATAGAAGTCTTGGAGCCCGCTTTGAGCTTAGGAACTGTGGCTAAACCAGGTGATCTTTAAAAACAAACTGAAAAAAAAATCATATTTGTCAGTAAGCCACTCAAAACCTGATATTGCTTCAAAGATTTGCAGTGACAGAGAAGCTGTTTTAAACAGTAATTTGTTGTGATTGATTCTACTTGCAGCTTGAGATCTGAGCCTTATTTCTCATCTAAGTTTATCCAGTTTGAACTGGAAGCCTTAGACATAGCTCATCCTTTTGTCTTTTTAAACTGAAGAGGGCTGTGTCATCAGGTTAGGTAACAGTTACATAAAAGTTACCATAACTATCTCTAATATTAACCTTTTCTTTAAAAAGCAAAATAAATAGCATTAAGCTGTCCTCATCTTTTTAATGTATGTTTCATATCTCTCTGAATCTCGTCCAATTTTTCACCATCCTTCTTGAAGGCTTAATGCCAATTGACCCACTGTTTGGTCCTGACTCTTTCAGAATTCTTGTATGTGCCAAATTGTATGGGAAGCAGTGCATAAGAACCAAGTATAGAACTCAAATATGACTAATAGTTTAGCATATATGTGTAACTGTAAAAGGCAGCATAGGCTAATTCGGATTTGGGTAGGCTGAGCAGTTACTCTGAACCCTCTTCTGTGGAAGTATCTTCCTTTGTTAGCTATAGAAGTAAAGCATATGCTAGTCTCTTAAGATAAGTATGGCCTTGTGAAAGTCTTTCTCTTAGTACCCAGATGTTTAACCTGATGTTTTGCTGTACATACCCTTTGCTTGTGTCTCAGTTTATCAAGCAATCTCACTTACTGTGATCCCTGTCTTCACCTTCTTGCTATCTATTCCAAATCTCTCTTTTGCCAGCTTTTTTTTTATTTGTCAGTAATCCAGAAGAAAATAAAGTCACTATTGATAAAGTTAATTAGCATTACAATAGTCCTTGCTGGGAATTCTTTGGAAACACAGCTATTTCATGTATTTCCCACGCTTACATAAGCAGTTCAGTCCTATCAGACAACTGTCAGACAATTTCAAGTGGGCTTGTTATCTGTTAATTTTTATTCCAGGCTAGTCAAGACTACTTGTGAGCTGCTAGCTGTCCTGCCACCTCCCACCTGCCCCATCCCAGACAGATACCTCCGTTTTATTGTGAGTATGATGTCAGAGTATCCAGTATCCCTTTGGCCAGTCTGGATCAGCTGCCTCGGCTATGTCTCCTCCTCTCTTCTTGTTAAAACTAACTCTATTGCAGCTTAACTCAGGACAGCCATAAAGACAGTAAAATTACATAAGGACTTAAAAGGTTATCTACTCAGAAGATACTAGTAATAAATGTGTGCTGTCTATGAGTGATGAGCACAAATTATTTCATAGTGAATATTTACTTTTGTGTGCAGAGTGACTTTGTCCAAAGTCATCATTAACTCCCACAGTTTGAATACTTGGATACAAACAGGAATGCTATTTGCAGCACTGTATGGAAAGACAAGGGTATGAGTGTCAGAATTCTGCCAAGACTGCTGAAAAGCTGTAGTTGGGTCTCCTAGACACACAGAACAACTGAATAAAGTTGTAGCTACAGAATTTGCCTCTTTGTAAGAGTTAGTTCATACAGCTTACTTGCTTACTGCATATTCTGAAGTTTGTATAGACTGTCACTTTCAAGTACAGCTGGTTTAATGAGCTGAGGGAAGTATACCTAGGTGAAGCAACGGATTCATCTATTCCCACTAAGTTTTATGGCAGTTAGAAAATGTTTGATCAGTATAATTCAATTGTTATATGCATATCTGGGTATTACAACATAGCAACAGGATTGATGCAAGAATAGATGCTTGTTTAATTTTCAGGAGTATGATTTCTTGATGCTTAGCTCTTGTTTTACATTTAGGTAGAGCAACGGAAAATGAATTCATTAACATCACTATTTCTTACTGGTGTAAGGCCACATTTTTAAATTATTGTTGCTGTTGTTGCTGTTATTATTATTAGGCTTAACAAGAGTTATTAATGAATTCCTTGTTGTTCAAAGTCTCAGTTGATTAAAATAGGTGTTTAAACTTCACTGATTTGAAAAAATTCAGTGGGATCTCAAATTTTAGTAATTGTTCTTCTCAGTGGGAAGACTTCCAGAAATCAATTTTAAATGTGTCATTCATATTTTTTTCTACATACCCCAGCCCAAATTACCTGCTGATGTAAATGACTGAAAATTGTTAGGTTAATCTCACTTATATTGACAGAAAATCTGGTCTGCGATTTGCCATGATGAGAAAATATGAGTATATGCTGGAGTTCCTTTTACAAAGCTAGCATTTGCTAGCAGAACGGCTACCTTAAACTTCCAGAGGGCAGACTTTGGACTGTTCAGAAGGCTAGTTGATAAAGTCCTATGGGAGACAGCCTTTAAGGGCAAGGAGGCCCAAGAAGGCTGGGTATTCTTCAAGAATTAAATCCTATCAGTGCAGGAGCAAGCCGTCTCCATGTGCCAGAAAATTAACGGGTGGGGAAAAAAAACACCTTGGTTGAGTGGAGAGATCTGGGTGGACATCAAATAGAAGAGGAATGTCTAGGAACTTTGGAAGAAGGGACAAGTGTCTTGGGCGGACTACAGGGAGGAAGTGAAGTCATGTAGAGGGAATATCAGGAGGGTTAAGGCCCAACTAGAACTCAGATTCACTAATTTGTTGAAAGATAAAATAAAATCTTTCTATAAATACATTAATAGTGAAAGAAGGACCAGGGAGACTATTCAGTCTTTATTGGATACAAAGGGAAGAACTGTGACAAAGGATAAGGATAAGGCTGAGGTTCTTATTGCCTTCTTTGCCTCAGTCTTTAATAGTAAGGAAAGTTGTTGCCTGTGTGTACACCCTCAGGAGCCAGAGGAGCAGAACAAAGCTCCCATGATCTAAGAGGAAGTGGTTAGAGACTTGCTTGGCCAAACAGACATTCAATAGTCTATAGGATTACATGGGATCTACCTGAAGGTACTGAGGGAGCTGGCAGACGTGCTTATCAAACTCCTTTCCATCATCTTCCAACAGTCCTGGAAGACTGGGGAAGTTCCACTGGACTGGAAGCTGG
>WAAB01021335.1:157101-169010 GCA_013389865.1 Piaya cayana
CTGTTTCTGATACAAGCCAGAATGCTATTGGCCTTCTTGGCCACCTGGGCACACTGCTGGCTCATATTCACGTGGTTATCAACAAATGTCCCCAGGAATCCTTATAGATATGTCTTCTTCATTTCACTCTTTACAGTGCTCTTTGAAGTTTGAGTTTGTGAAATTAGGAAAAACTCTTCTATTGAACCAGCTACCTAGTTATTTTTTAGGATTTACAATGAGTTTTAATCCTATTTATACCGAGTTGTACCCAAACAGACTTCTTATCAAATGGCTTTGCTTATTTGCAGCACTACTAGATGTTTTACTGTGAGGCTAATGTTTCACTGGCCAAAGCAGAAATAGTGGGCTTGTATTGACTCCTAGGGCCTGAAACAGAGACCTGCCTTCCCTCTCTCCTCATGTCCCAATGTTTATAGTAGTATTCTGTTGAAGACCCTTATCTTTAGGATATTGCTAACAAAACTGCTGAGGGGAAAAAAGTTAATCAGCTACTTCCTTCTGTGTACTGGTTGGAGACCAGTGACTTCACAAATCCTACTGTCTGTGCAACAGGAGGCGACACAGCTAATCAGATTTTTTTCTGGCTTTGTGAGAAGTTGGAGTTCTTTCTATGAAATGATAACAGATGAGAGACTGCTTTCAGATAACAGAGGAAATACGCAACATAGCATTCAGAGCTCCCAAGTACATTGTGATAGGTCACTGAATGCAATAATACTGCACTGTTATCCAGTCATGAATCAACATCATATTTGTCCCTTAGCCACAGTGTATGTTACTGATAGGATTTCCTCTCTTCTTTCCCTTTGTATTCTGTCTCTCCTGCTCTCTGTTCATGTCTCATCAAGTAGCTGTGGTACTAACAATGAGAAATGCATTACCATATGTCGTCTTTGAGATCTAATCATTAAGCATCTTAAACCACTTGCATAACATAAGTGTAGGGGGTTGAAATTTTCTTTGTTTTTTTTGTTAATTTTTTTTTGTCTATTAAATCTCTGAAGTTCTCCCAGTCTGTCTAAACTCAAATGTGTCTCTCAGCTTGAAATACTTAATTCACAGCTTTGTGCAGCAGTGTACCCAGTATATCTCGACTAGTGGAATGAGTTCAGCAGTCATCAAACCATCTGAAACAATTCTCCTGTAGCAGAGGCTGAGGGAGTTGGGCTCATTAAGCATGGGGGAGATATGACTTCTGTGTGTCTGTAGTGGCAGCCTTCCCCTCCTTATGTGGAGGTTAGAGGGAAGCTGGAGCCAGGCTTCACAACAGTATGTGGTGAGAAGATGGGAAGCAACAACTTGAAACAAGAGGTTCAGACTGGTTAAAAGAAGAAAGTTTCCCTTTGAGGACATGAAGTGTTGGAACAGTTGCCTAGAGCATTTGTGCAGCCTAAAGTATTGGAGGGTTTCAAGATAAAAATTAATGAAGACCTGAACCACCTGGTCTGATCCCATGGCCAACCCTGGTCTCAGTGGTAGGTGGGACTACAGATATCCAATGAAATGTTTTTTACAAACAGAAAATAGATGCAAATTTTGAGTGGTAGCCTTTGTTAGAAGAATGAAATCAGGAGTAAGTTGATGGATGTTAAATAGGAGATAAAGGTTTATAATTTATTTCACTTTTCTTCTTATGCTGTTTGGACAGTTCACAATTGCAACAAGCAATCAGGATATTAGTGAAACACAATAAACTAATGTAGGAAGTGTCTGCTTGAAAGACTAAGGAATACCTTTCTCAGTCTGTTGTCCCTGCAAATATTTCTTTGACACTTGAAGAGTGGTACTCGCTTGTTTGAATTTAATGCAGTCTAGAAACAATGGCTTCTCTGCCATGTGCAAGTCAGGAAGGTTGCAGAAAAGTAGCAAGGATCCAGTGCAACCGTAGATGGCACAACAGTTTGATAGACTTTTACCTTTGAGGGCTTTGCTCCTCAAAGATTTTTTTTTTAAATTGCTAACAAAACTCAGTTAAAATTATATTAACCAGGTAAAGAGGAGAAATGTGCTAATCTTATGTAATCCTTGTTCCACCTCCAGTAGTGGAGATGAGAAGGGCTACCTGAACAATGAATGCTTTAGATTAGGATTCAGTTATACCCAGAACTTGTAGCTAAAACTATCAAAATGATGTGATTCTCTTTGAAAAATAGCCTTTCTCTGCTTAACTAGCCAAGCCATAGTAGAACAGTGATACTGAACTCAATATTAAAATGGTATAAAATAATTTAATTCTAAAGATAAATCAATAGAGAGCATTTACTACTTAGAAGATCTAATGGATCATGTGCCTCTAAAAGTTACTGAGGAGTCTTTGCTTTTCAAAGAGAAAAACTGCTGTGTACAAAAATATATTCCATGTTCAAAATATGGAAGAAATAGTTATGTTATAGAAAACTGTATTATTTTACATGAAATATTGCCTCATACATATGTAGGCATGCAGCTTAAAGGCCAGCTACTGTCTTCATCATGAGGAGGACAGATTGATATAAAAATTCTTACTTAAATAACTGATACAGAATATGCTTGTTGGATTAGCTTGTTAATAACATGTAATGATAGATTCAATTGAAAAAGACACATACAGGAGAGAGGAAATACCAAAAATGGGTCATCTGATAGATGTATTTAATGCAGTATTTCAAGGCATAATTAACTTATATGAGCATTTCCAACAGAATTTTTGTTGCTTTTTAAAATGAATATATCTAAAAATCTGTTGGAAGAAGTGTCTGTGTAGCTATGTTTTCTAGAGAATTTAACAGTTGTGCTAAACAGGAGGGAGTAGCAGACTTTTACTATCTTTGTTTAATGGTGAACTCATTCAGGCCTGAGGTTTTTAAGTGCTCCCATGTAACAAATGATAAATAACAGCACCAAAGAAGACACTAATATCAGCAGGATTACAAGCTGTCTCTCCTTTTGCAGTAGAAATATATGGTTGTTTTTTACTCTAGTCATCTGGCTGGTTTTACTTCCTGGATTGTTTCAGGATAGTTTTTCCTGCTCATTGGTGACCAAGGAGCTGTTTGATATTTTGTTTTTACCACCTCGTTGTAATTCTTCTGAAAGGAGATTTCATTGTCACAGTGGTTGAAACTCTTCTTGATGGAGAACCTCTCCCTAGACCAGCATTAAACCAGCGAGAATACTGACAGCTGCTTCTGAATTTGTGCCTATGAGAACAACTTAGGAAATCTCTTTGCATGAAAACGATGTGCGTGATAGAAGCAGCAGCACACCTTTGCTAGTGATATCTATCACACAGAGCTGTGCTTTCACTGACTTTACACTAGGAAAGCTTTACTTAAGCCTCACTGATGTTGTCTCAGATTAAGACAGGTGATACCAGAATTACTTCCCTCAATCAACCTTTGCAGGTGGCAGACATGACTGGGCTAAACCAGGTAATTTTTAAAACCTCAAGTACACAGGACATTAAATAACTCTTTGTGTCCCCTATTCTCATTGATGGTAATACCTCCCAAAGGCAAGCAGTTGTGCTGTGTTATGTACAGCTATAGTTATGAAAACAAAAGTAGCTGAATTACATTGATTAAGAAGGAATTTTCTTTTTTTTTTCCTAAGTGCCTTCAAAGCAAAGTTTAAGGAAAGGGCTGGAGCTGATGTCTTCCTTACCCTTACTTGTGTAAAGAAGGGTTTGGGACAACCTAGTTGTGAGAAAAACACGTCAGAATTAAAATGACTCTGAAAAGAGCATCTGGCCCTGCTAACAGTTTTCCTAGGTGTTCTTGGGTTAGGAGGAGTAATGTTCTAGCTGTCTGCAATTTAGCTTCATACCTTTTTTTTAAATAAANCATCATACCAGTGATGCATTTGCATTCCATTTCCACTTGAAGATTCCAAAACACACCAAAAAAAACCCCAAAAAACAACCCCAAAACAGCCAGATTTGGGTATTGAAGACAGAGCAAATTTTACAACTATGAACTGCTGTATTGTGTCATGATGTTTCCTAGTTGACACTTGCATCCTACTGTAGGTCATGGTGGGATTCTGCACCCCTGGAGAGAGGTCCTGCTCTTTATGGGATGTAGTATTACTACGACCAATATCTTTATATTTCAGTTTTCCTGCAATTTGGCCCATGTAAGTATAACTGCAATTTATCTGTGATCCTCACTCTGCAAATAGACAACTTGCATACATTGTCTGCATTCTCTTGTTGTATTACAGTTGGGGGGTTTTTGTCAGGCTTGCACTTTCATTTTGAAGGTTCTTTGGCAACTCAGGATAGTTGTCTTCATCCTCCACAGCAGAAAAATCTAACAGGCAACACTGGAAGAGTATCAGTTATGTCTTTAATTTTTCGAGCTCTTATAAAACTTTGAAACAGATGTTAATTACTAAACAATAGAGCACAAAATTGGGAAATTGCTCCATCACCACTTTGGGTTTTGTTGATTGCCTGTCAGTGACTTTCGCTGCTGTTTTGATGTCCGAATATTACAATTGCCACGAGGCACATGGTGTCATATCTACTTAACTCTTCTTGAACGCTAATCTTAGTATTTGTAATGGCAAGGAGCCAAAATTTCCAGATTTCATTCAGTCTGATTTCTACTGCTGCAAACAGCAAGTGGTTCTGATGAAATGCTGTGTTTTAAAAAACTAAATAAGCAGGCAGAGATTCAGGTCCTATGCAAGCACACCAGAATAGATTATATATATTTATATGTGTGAGTGCGTGTGAATAAAATTTAAACCATTTTCTTTGTGGGATAAATTTATCTGAGGCAACCTAAAGACATATCTCGCAAGTGGAAGGCACTACATTTGGAGCTATGCTATGTCCAGTCCAGTGTCATTTAGTATTGTTTATTTCTGCAGGTTTCTAGAAAAACTATAAGCTTTGTGCCACATATAAGAGCCAGATATGCTTATAAGAGAAGTTTGTACATATAAACACATAGTGGACTAGTGGCATTTGAATGAAGTTTGATATCCATAATTTTGTTATTCTGCTGGCTGTCTTCCTCCACACAAAATTGAGTAGCAGTATTCATAATGTAAACCGGTCCAGGAAACAACCCATGCTACAGAGATTCAAGGACAAGACCCNTGGTCCAGTAAACAAGCCATACTAGGGGTCTTGTCCTTGAATCTCTGTAAACTTTTCCATTTTTCTATTGGTGTGTGCTTTCTAGATGTCGTTTGTCAGATTTAGGTTACACAGAAATACCTGCTCAGTAGGAGTAAAAGCAGTTTGCCTGTACCACTTAAATTTCTGCAAGAACTTACTCTTTTGAGCACTTATTTCCTTTGACATTATATTTCAGAAATACTTTTCACATGTAATTTCTGTACTTTCCTCCCTACTTCCACCCAAGAAATGGAATGGTTCTGTAGTGATCCAACAGAAGATTGCCAGTGCTTTGTGAGTATGTAAAGCTCTGTTATAAATTCCAGCTGTGGCTACATCAGCAAAATCTGTTTTAAAATGCTTCATTAATAACAGCTGATGTCTTTAAACTTTAGGTTAGTCAATTATGCTTGACTTATTCACTTAATGATATTCAATGATCTCATGGAATCAATCTAATGAGGAAAGAGGAAGAGATGACTTTAATTTTGTAGAATTATTCTGTTTAAAAAAAAAATGTTACACAAATGTTGGATAGGGTGGATGGAAGAGCTCTACATGCTTCTGTAAATCTGTGGTTGCTTTAAAATAGCTGGAGGTGCAGCATTATAGTTATAACTTGCAAACTAATTTCAGCTCTCACAATCTATCTCATCATTGTGGCTACTTCTATTTCCACATGAGGAAAAAACTTATTTCAGTTCACTGTAGGCAATTTCAGCTGTCTGGGGATCTTCTCAGTGTGCATTTCTGTGGTGTGTAGAACCTCGCACATCTCCTTTGTTATGTCTTCTTTTGCACAAGCTATGTAAACTCTAACTTGATAACATCAGAGATAAGAAAAAAAAATCTCTGCTTTTCTGGAGTACTGGGGTGCCTAATACTTATAAATGAAAAAAAAAAAGGAAGCGGTTATTTCACATTTCATGGCGAAGCTTGAGTTGGCCACAAGGAACATGTTTCAGCACTTGGTTACATAAACATAAAATTTATTTGCAAATAAAGCCAAGTATAGTGGATGGTTAGCAATTTCTGCTTTATGATGCACATCTTACACTCCTACCAATGTAGGCTCTTGCCCCCCAGTCCAGTTTAGATAGAGGTCAGGGGCCCAGGAAATGAGACACTCACTCTGTGACCAGTTGATATGCAGGGTCCCAGCTGCCAATCTGGCCCCTACACCTTTTCTAAGGTGCAGCCTTTTACACAGCGTCAGATGCTTGTGTTAAACATTCCCACACCAAGGATCGTCTCTGTTATTGCTCTCTGGTCTCCCCTCCCAAATGTGGGATGCACGTGTTTTGTGACTGCTAGATACGTTAATGTATTGCATCCTTATTCTCCAGTGTATACTGTATTATTGGAGCCAGGCAGATGCAGCCAAGGTCTTGTTTATTTGGGTGGTGCTTTTGAGTAGTCTTCATACTGTGGCACTTCTGCCTGCAAAAATTGTTTTGTTGCTTGTGCTGTTGTTTTCCCTTTTCTTTTCACTTGCTGGCATTCCAGGAACAGTTTTTGGCAGAGGGTGCTGCAGGAAAGCTCTCGGAGCAGGCAGGCCATCTGTAGGAATGGGAACCAGCTCTAAAACAAGAGTGGGCAGAGAGATTTTTAATAGGATGCTCTTTTTCTCAGAACTCATTCAACAGCTGTCTCTACTTTTGAAGCTGGTCTGATGACTTTGAGAATCTAGCTTTGTCTTTTTTTTTCTTTCCCCTCCCCCCCTCCCCCATGGATTATTTCTAAGATGTGCACATCATCTGCATCCTTAGTGGGCTGAAATTATTTTTCTGTAAATGATGGCTTCCCTTTTTGAGGGCCAAATGATATCAGAATTATACAAATATTAGTTTCTCTAAATAAAATAAATTTAAGCCATATAAAACTAGTGGTGGCTGTGGTATTTGCAGGTGGGAAACGTACATGTATCTGTCTTCTTGGTTGTATGGAAAACATATGATTTCCATCATATGGAAATCATTCAGATTGTGAACTTTTCAGAGTTTTATAGAATTGCTGATGCCAATGTGCACCTCATTTTTCATTTTTTAGTGGGTTGAGTTTTGCTTGAGATTATTTTTCACTCTCCATTTAGTGTGATGGACACTTTATATCAGTATATTTTTTTTATTATTTAATGCCCCATCCACCCACAATTCCCCAGCAGTTGCTAATTTTAGTACTTAGTCTTGTACGTTTATCCTCTTGTAGCAGTCATTTGACTTGTAGTGCTGAATATCTGTGCTGGAAATCATGCCAGAGAAAGATGTGGTGTGCTGGCAGCATTCTGGTTTGATCCCTGTAGTGCTGCATGATGGAAGGACATGCGTGCTGCTTGGATTGGAAGAGTGCCAGAAGTAGAACATCCTTTCTTTATATTGATCAGCAAACGGAATAGTCCTTCAGATGACAGTCCCATTTCAAACAGCTGCTTTTTTTGTTTCAGATGGGATTTGTTTTAAATAATCTCTGAAATTATTTGAAATCTACAAAAAACACCAAAGTTTATCACCCATTAATTTTAAGGCCTTCTTTTGCCTTGTATGTGTGATCTTTAAAACAGCTTGGACTGATTTCTGACTCTTGGACCCTTGCTTTGTCTTAAGTTTATAGGCAGAGGTTAAGATCTTTGTTGTATAAAGCCTTCCCAGGTGAGACAATTTAACTGCATTCCTACAAAGTCTTAAAAATTCACTCGGCAGTGCATTTTCTGTCCAGGTCATTCGGAGGAGAGGAGACTAGTTAGAATGTACCGCCACCCACCTTGGGATTTCACTGGGATGCTAAGCATGCTTTATACAGCTTGCCTTTGAACCATAGGTGTTCGGTATGTGACCTGTGTTATGGCAGGTTGGAGCCAGAGGGATTTCTGGGTCTTCTGCTGCAGAGA
The DNA here is from genome assembly GCA_013389865.1 of Piaya cayana. Classification (NCBI taxonomy): domain Eukaryota; kingdom Metazoa; phylum Chordata; class Aves; order Cuculiformes; family Coccyzidae; genus Piaya; species Piaya cayana. The sequence continues at coordinate 165,099 of WAAB01021335.1, forward strand.
ATTAATGGCATAATCCCTGCTTTTTAAGTAGGTGGAATTTACAACCTTGTAAAGTCAGGGGACATGGAAGATGACTGCCTCTGGAAGAGAAGAGTACACTGAGGATGGGATAAAAGGGAATTCATGTGTGCAACTGAGTGGTTTTCTTGCTTATGATACCTAGGCTTGTTGAGACCTAGGAGTCTTTCACTTCTGAACAGTGCCAGGCCATCGCTGAAACAGAAAGTAGCATCTTGTGCTTTTAGAGGTCACTATTACTTTATTCTGCTACTTCTTTTCTCCACTAGTACTTGTCCATAGAGGACTTGCTCAACCATGTTATCCAGGAGGTCTGATCAGTCTTTCCAAATGTACCTAGCAAAAGACTGTCTTTCTGTGTTACCCTGCAAACTAATCCTGCTACTTGCTTTCTCTCTAGCGCACTCCAGGGGGCCAGGTAAAACTCCCCCTACCTTCTTGGAGGCATTTAGGAGAATTTCAGTCTTCAAGAGTATCTGAATACATTTTGTAGTATTTAAATGTAGAATTCTATTGGAAATATCGCATTGAGAAGGTAACTAGAAATTAGATAAAAGAGTAACTTATGGCCTAATGCTCTCTTAAATGTCAGTTGACTTTATTTTTGATTGTTTAGTTGGATTTAACTGTGCTGCTAGTCCGGGTTCCTTGTTTGCTGACAGTGGAAGTCCCCTAATGTGTAATCTTTTTGTTGCCATTTTAACTCTCTGAGTTGCAGGAAAGCCTATGTTCTTTGTTTCTAGGAGAAGCTTTTTCAGTTTGTCTTGAATAATACGTTTATTGCTAGTTAACCTGCATAGTTGTGGCAGTTTCTTTATCCCACAGTGAACTGCAGTCTTCAGTAAATCAGGATATCCTGACAGTGTGCCTCCTACAAGACTGACTTTGTATGTTTCTGTCCACATCTTAGAGGAACTATTTTTCTCAGGAGAATTGTGAAAGAAACTTGAGCAAAATATATCCTAGTGCCTAAAGCACTCAGGCAGAAGTGGACGGTGTCTGTAGTGGCAAATTGGGATTGATGCCAGGGCTTTTTCAGCCTGGTGAAGAAATGGCCTCAGAAGGACCCAAGATCAGCCTGCCTGTACCAAAGGGGAGATTATCAAGAAGATGGAGCCAAGATCTTCACAGTTGTGTGTGGCAGGAGGATGAAAGATGGGGAGAATTTGAAACGAGCGGGTAGGATTAGATGTAAGGAAAAACTTTTCACCCTTTGAGGGAAATACAGTTACACACAGTGTTTGTGCAGCCTCCAGCACTGGAGGGTTTAGACATGACTGGAACAAGTCCTGGGCAGCCTAGTTTCATCCTGTGGCTGACTGTGTTCTGAGTAGGAGGTTGGACTAGATACTTCTTGAGGTCCCTTACAAACTGAATTACCCAATAATCTTATTAGGCACAGACCTTCTAAACACAGCACAAGGCAGGCAGTTGGTTTTCTAGCCTGCAGGACTTAGGGGTTGCATTTTGATTGCTTGTGGCTGCCTTTTCGTAATTAGACTCCACCCAGTCTAGATAGCACAAGACTCTCCATGGGATGCTGTGCCTAACCTGCAGTCAGGGAAGGGATGGACAGTACTTGGGGTGGTATGTTGCTACAACATCTACATGGATCATGGGAGGACATACAAGGAGGGAAGTCATGCACTGTGGGGAGGGAAAGTATCTATGTATAGCGCCTATAGCTGGTGTGCATGAGTGCAGGTGATAACAGCTTTTTGGGACTGGATACAGAAGGCTGTTTAGACATCTATAGGTGTTCATTAACATTTTGTGTCTACTGTTGCAGTTTATCTGTTGTATTATCGACACTGATTCTGAATATATAGTTCTCTGCTTCTTAGTTAATTACATGTTGTTAATAAATCAATAAACCCTTTTGAATCTATATTGATTTAAGTCACGTGAGTTGAGTAGTTTTTTTCCTACAACAGTCAAGTTCATCTTTATCAGTGCATTTTTACAAAGTGATGGACTCCAAATTGCTTGGCGCTTTTTAATGGTTCAGTTTACACATTTTCTTTTTCATTGACCACCCCAAAACAGTAAGAGGATAAGGAATTTTGAAAGACAAACTAGACTATTAATCTCTTAATAACAGAAACAGTTGCACAGAGTAGGAGCAGTAGGTGTCTGCAGACAAATCCACTTTGGTCTCCATTTTGTTGTCATGGGAAAGGATTTTTCTGCTCAATCTGATTACCTGGTAGTAGTGGCTTTGAAATACTGCAAATGTTACAACATGAGAATGCAAGGGGACTGAGTTTTCTTCCTACTCATCAAAGGACTCTCCAAGTCTGGACTGATGCTGTAGGATCCAATAGATTGTGTCTTTCTGACTTTGTTTTTTCTGCCTGTATTCATCTCTGCTCTGGGAAAGTTTATCTCATCCCTTTACCTGACTCAGTTTGCAGGTAAGGAGAACTTTTGCTGTAGTAACAAGCTACATCTTTCCTAAAGAAGTATGAAACAATGTAAGTTAAAATGTCTAAGTCCCATACAATCTACTACAGCAGTATTTCAATTTTTCTCTTTGAAATATGTTTTTCTCAAGTTGTTGGGGTTTTTTTGTTTGTTTTGTTGTTTTTTGGGGTTTTTTTCCCAGCTTGGAACTGGGATAAAAATGACCCTTTTCCTTATTTATGAAGGTACTTTAGACTGAAAACTTGGTTTGTGAAAATACAACCCACTTCTCCACTGCCACATGATATCTCCCACCCCACAAATATTGAAAACTTGAATTTGCTGTTGTTGCCCTAAGCTGAACTTTTGTCCAATCTATTTTTAACTCTTTCACTTTTTTTTTTTTTGTGTGTGTAGCATTGTTTCTATTGATTAGTGCAATGGGCTTTTTGTAGCTTTCAAAGCAACCAGAATTTTGCTGCAGCCTGAAACTGTTGATGTAAGCTAAAATTACCGTCTCATTCACTCAATGGTTGTAATTTTGTTTCAGACTTGACTTTATATCACAAAGTCTTTGCAGTGTTGCAGAAAGAGAGCTTCCATGAGCTGTTTTTGTATGGATATACTTTTCTATACTTGCATTCAAATCAGTACTTCAATGTGTCAGTGTTAACCTAACATTTGAAGTGTTATGTTTTTAGGCATTCACAGAAGATAAAACACTTGCAAAGTGCTCTGATTCCCAAGTACAGAATACTGTAACCTCCTATTAATCAAAATAACTTTTCTAACTTGTTGTATCTGAGTTAAGGGGCTTGCATAACTATCACCCACTTAGAGTAATATATGGTTCTACTTCTATCTTTTTTAGTAGGTGAAATCAAAGGTTAAAAGACTTACTGAATTTTTTATGGAGGTCATTTTAAAGGTTTGAAGAATCACATCTCTTGTCTGCAGAAAAGTGATGAGCCTTAGATTTATATTGACATACTTTCTGATTTTGGAACCTTTAGGGCTTTGACTTTTTAGCACTGAGTTACGGACAGTTTGAAAACATTTTCATGCTGAAACCGAGATTCCTATATAGCTACATGAGTCTGCATGTGAGGAGGAAGAGAAATGTCAAATTTTGTGAGTCTTTCCACCAATACCTGAGTTGGTGGCATTCTATTCTGTGTAAATCATCTCTGCCAGCTTATTTAGCCTGAGGGTCAAACATACTGTTTTAAAAAGGACACAGGACTCTCAATCAATACCATGGCCAATGGGCTACCCTGCAATTCTCCTGGGCTTGATATTTCTCCCATTCAAGTCACTGAGAAAATTCCCGATGACTTGAAGATGTGAGAGATCAAACTCCTTGTGTGCAGTTCTTTCTCATTCCTGTGCAGAATTTAGCTGGAACAGACAGACACATCAAGCCTTTTTTGAAATTTGCAAAAGATTTTTGTAGTGGGGTTTGTTTGGATTTTGTCTGGGTTTTAGTTCCAG
>WAAB01021335.1:169888-197418 GCA_013389865.1 Piaya cayana
AAAAAAAAAGATAAAATACACAAGACAACTCCTTTAATTGCACAGCATGTGCTTTGGTTGCTTAGGCAGCTTTCTAGGGATGCACATTCAAGTTGGTGTACCTGAAGGGTGGGGACAGCTCTGCCCCTAAGTCTAGCCATAGCTCTAGGTCTAACTATAACTATAATGGCACCCCACAAGCATTTGTCCCTTCCTGATAGATGACTTTATTGTGCTGTCATCTATGATCACAAGTCTTCCCTCATTGTCCAATCAAAAACACTGCCTAAGCCTACAAGGTCTGTTTTAATTCCTGAGCTAAGCTGTTACTTGGTTTTAGCTATGGAGGTATTGGCATGGCAATGATATAGTCTGGGTTACTAGGGTGAGAGTTTTCCACTGGCATTTTGACATCCTTATGTTCCTTCTTTGTGATACCTTTGTACGTTGACTCTTTTCTGTGTAGTCTGCTGAGAAGAATTCTTATTATTTTTCTCAGTCCTTCACTTTTCTTTCATACTATTGTGAATTGTCAAAATCCAGTGTGCTGCCAAATGATCTTGCTGTGAAGAAAAACATGGAAAGCCTTGTGAAAACAGAGGGAATAATCTCAAGACCACAGTTTAAACAGCAGTACCAACAGTATGTACTGCTAAGAAGGTTTTGTGAAATAGCTGTTTTCACTGGGGAGTGATCAACCTTGCTTCTAGTGCTAAGAATAAATTAATTTCTTTGAACAATGACCAAGGTCTTAGCATGATGATGCCCTGTTTTGCTCACTTGTTTAGCTGAACTTAGCAAAATTCCTGCCTGGAGTTCACAATTCTGAAGGCCTCTTGCATTACATATTTAGAAGAATTTCTATATTTATTTTTAAATTGCAGCAAAATCTACTTTGCAATGTGTTTCAGAAAATATCCTTGGAAAATTCAGGTGATGTATATTGAGAAAGAATCCAGGTGATCATTCTAAATGCAGGAATTAAAAAACTTCAAGACTAATCCTAAGGACTGATAGCCCTATTTACTTCTTTTTAGGTGGTGAAATTGCAGTTTGGTGAAATAATAAATACCTGAACAGTAGCAATAACAGTTTTAGAAAGTAGTGCATTCTGTAGAGTATAGTAGGCTTTTAAAATCAAACTCAGTCTCTTTGTAGTTAAACTTAGCAAGTTCCAGGATTTTTTTTCTTTCTTCCACTGCTATGGTCACCTAGAGGTATCCAGAAAGCGTTGGGAGTGGGATTAATTTCAGCAAAGAGTTATCTGGTTTTTGTCAGTCTGTTTTTCCTTTACAATTGGAACCGGAGTGACATAACTTTTGCAAAATAGCTTAAAAAACTTCTTTTCCATGACTGCATCAACATGAAGTATTGCTTATTGATATCTCAATACTTTCATTACACTTTGTTTAATCAGAAATAGAATTTGCAATATTATATTCATCCATTAGGCTTGTTTAAAAATTGGCATTTCCCAGAGGTATGTTTTCCTACTACAGGTACTCTGTCTGCAAGGTCAATTTACTGGGAACTGTCCAAAGCTGAATAATTATCATCTTGCAAAGGATAGATTAACGTTTAATTTTCTTCTTTTTTTCTTATGTTGATAAATGGATGATAGAAAAAGCCCAAGCTTGTGATGCTTGTTATAGTGGATATAGTGTGAACTTGCAATGTTGATGTATGTAGGCCATCAGCTTGTGGTGGATCATTGTCCGAGTTTGCTCCAAAGAATTGTAGGAGATGATGCCTAATATTTTTTTTCATAAAGGAAAAATTTTGATTGGATAATTTAGCAGATAAGTTTTGGGTTTTTTCTGAATCAATCTTCAGCTAGACTTTCATTAATGGCATGTTGGCTCCTCTAAAAATCTTTCCTAGATTTTGTGTATCAGAAACGGTGTGACCAGCAGGTCCAGGGAGGTTCTTCTCCCTCTGTACTCGGCACTGGTGAGACCACTCCTTGAATCCTGTGTCCAGTTCTGGGCCCCTCAGNTTCTAAGACAGAAAGTCTTTGCCTCTGAATTGACTAATATAAAATTCTTTGGGGTTCAATGCTTTACAAATATTCTATTGGAAAGCAAACCCAAATATATCTATAAATTGGTGTTCCTTTAGCCATGATTTTAAACAAAGTTAGTGCACTGAATAGAGGTGGAAATCATGAGACTATTCCTAAGCCTTTTACCTGCAGAAACAAAATTGATGGAAAAATGAAAAAAAAAGTGTGATGCCAAAAGGCTACAAAAAATCTCTAATGTGCCAGCCAGGATGGCAACATCTGTCTTTTGACTGTTGGTGTGGGAGGCCATCAGCTCTTGCAGCTCTAGCTCCATAAGGAACTTATGGAACATGGCTTTGCTGATGCCATGCTCGCTCTGGAGAGGTTGGTAGTGGGTCTTATAGAGCAGCTGTTGCAAAGTGTTTTACAGACAATTCTGATTTTTCATTCTCTCTGACTTTCAATCATGTACTTCTCCACTGACCCTTAAACATAATGTGTAGACCTGACTTAAGGTCTACGCATGAGCTGGCAAGGGTGTAGGTTTTTTTTAGCAAACATGGCACCAGACTTTTCTTGGAGGCGTTCAGTGGAAGGATGTGTGGCAAAAGACACAAACTGGAATATGAGAAATTCCTGCTCAGTATAAGAAAAACTATTTTTCACCAAAGCGGAGGTCAGACATTACAGCATGTACCATCATCAGTTTGAAATGTCAATCTTCGGAAATATTTAAAACCTGTCTGAAAAAAATCTCTTAACAACCTGTTATAAACAGACATGCTTTGAGCTGGGATGTTGGGCTAGGTGACTGCCAGAGAACCCTTCCAACCTGAGTTAATTTATGACTTCCTGACAGCTGAGGGTCAGAGTAAGATTTAGTAAGCTATAGCAGAGAGGGTAGAAAGCCCTTTAAAATTAAAGTAGTGAGCTCAAATGTAACTTGTTCTGGTAGTCAGCTGTTACTTAAATAGATTTTTCTGCTTTTCTGGTACCAACACCTTGTGATATACCAATTATAAATAAACTCTCCATCTAGTTGTCTTTGTTCAGTTTCTCTTTTTTATTTTTTTTTAATCTTTCAGAATCGAGTAAATCTGAGCAGTGATGTTTTGACTTTCCTGAAATTGTTCTTGGCAGCTCTAAAGAGAGACGGTTTTAGTTGGCAGGTTGCTGTTCAGTGTATGTGAAGTTCAGACATTGGAGATTGTTGATAGAAATGAGTAAAACCCAATTACACAACAGAAAACAGGAAAGGAACATTTGGCTGGCAGCAGGGTCAGTGGTCTGACCTCTTCTGTTTCCAGCCAGCATCAATGACTTAGATGTGGGAAATAAACTAATTGAATTTGCTGATGCCACAAAATCAAAAATTGAGGTCACAGCTGAATAGCAGGTAAAATTCAAAATGGATTTAGATCTGCTATTTAAGCCATCTCAAAGAGAGCAAACAAAATTGTATGTCTACAAGTGGAAAGTAATACACATCTGGGTTCAAAATAAATTCATGAATACAGATTAATAGGATTGAACTAGAGTGGGAGAAAATTGAAAATGACTTTGAAGTAATAGCTCAAGCACAGTGTTGTCAGGCCATGTGACAAGGTGGTGATTCATCTTCAAATGTCAAAGAGAAGATCCCCTAAACTTCTTTAGTATTTAAATAAGAGCCTCAAGAGAGTGAGTAAGCTTCAGCAATGTAGTGATGCGTGCAATGTCATGAATAACCTTTACTTCCTTGCCAGCTGTTGTTGTAACTGTTAGTCAATGTGGTGTTTATAAGAGCCTAAAGAATAAGGGGGGAAAAGCCCACATATATTACTGAGCGGAAAGGAAAACCTCAACAGGGAGTTATGTTGAGAACTGTTCCTCCTTGAGTTGCAATTGGTGATACTAGTGGAGAGATGGAACAAAGTTTATTCTTCTCCTTAATGAGGCCGTAAACAGTGGAAAATGATTGCTTTAGAGCCATCTGTCATCGTTCTGCTCATGGAGAAACCACATATTTCCAGAAACTCACCAGGAACAATGAAGTTTGCATCTCTGAAAGATACCCTCTTTCTTGGAGACACAAATTCTGCAGCTTGCCTGCTTTTATGCACCACATTACCTCTGTTGTCTGCATTTTGTTGTACAATACTAAAGCAAAGAAGAGCTCTTGAGGTTAGTTCTGTGCTGAACAAGAAAAAAACCAACATGCTTCATCAGTGTTTTGCTCTTGCTGCACTCTGACTGCATCCTGTTTCTGTTAGAGCATAGCATGACGCTGGTGCTTCCTAACATGCACCTGTGGTTAAAACCCCTGATGATGGTCAAGAGTAAGCTAAAAGCTTAGTGTTCCTGACACACTTCTGAAGTGCTCCAGTATGTTGATTTGTTTGTTTGTTTGTTTGATCAATTAGTTTGGGGTGTATTTTTTTATGTAATGTGATACAGCTTATACAATATAGGCAACTTCCTTGGTTGTTTATCTCTATGTAGGTAAAATTTGAATGCCCAGTAAGATTTTAGGAAAGGAGGGAATTATATTAATAATATTCCCTAGTATCTGCTGCTATAATAAAAGCCAGTAATGCACTTCGTAAACTGTCAGGCACTTCATCAAAGATTATATGGTGTTGTGGAAGCTAGTTGTAAATTTTCAGTGTTGTTTTTCAGTGCAGTGTCAGAAGCATATATTCAAATTGGAGCTTTTAGCAGCGGAAACACTACTAGCTCTACACAGTGTTCCTTATACACACAATTTTTTTTCATCTAAACAGTTCAGGTTCTAATTGTGTAGGCAATGTTGATCTCCTGTCCTGGTGAGAAAAACCCAAATGTTTGTGTGTCTGGTTTGAAATAAATTCCACAGATCAAGGACACATAGAATAAAGAAAGAGACTCTTAAATTACGGTACTTCATTAGCCCTTCAGGATATGGTAGGGTTGTCAGTAATTACCTGTAGAAAACACAAATTATTTGAGCTGTTCCTCTGAAGTCTCACAACTGAATCTTTGCTCCATTTGGTGGCTCAGGATCTTCTATTTAATATGCACCAGACTAATACATTAGATTTCTGAAGCCTTTGCAGAATGTCCTTTTCAGCACTTAATTGCTTGGTCTACTTTAACCTCCAGTATGGGAAGGGTTTCATTCCTCTTTCCTGAAACTAGTTTAGGTTTCATCACTATTTATATGATAGTTTTAGCCTTTAATTGAATTTTAAATGCCAGTGGCTCCATCTGACCTTATCTCCAGTAGTGTGTTGCAATCTTTAAAGTGCAGTTCAGTTTCACAGAAGTGCAGAAGTGAGAGAAAATTCTTATTTAAAAGTAGACAAGTATCTATATAGTATATATCTAGAATGAACCTCAGTTATGTAAAAGAGCAGAGTTAGTTGCTCTCTCTCCAGTCTTGGAGTCTTGGTCAAAAATGTTTCTTTACAAGATGTTTGCATGCTGCTTCTGCTCTGTGTTCAGGTATTCATTGTTAGATATGCAATTCCAGAGGCTAACTGGCTTTCTGTGTCCATAATGAACAGTATGTAATCTAATCCAAGTTTGTGTGTATAACCTTAAGAGAAATTCATCAGTTACCTTTGATATATCATTTGTAAACTTTTGACTGTTCAGCTATATTTTATGAATATTTATTTTGTACATGTACTTATGCATAATAAGACAATAATTGTAGGAAAGACCTATTTCTCCACATTTCCTTTTACTCCGCTCGTTCCTTCTCAATGTTTATTTGCATTAGTGAATTGGGGAAACCCTCCCTCTGAGGAAAAGTAAAAGTTGCACAGGTGATGTGAAGTGAGAAGATATGCATCAAACCAGAAACATCTTGTTCCTTTAAATAAAAAATTATTCAAATCTACCTAGAAGGCATAAAATGCATTGAAAAAACTAGTGTGTTTCTGTTGAGGGATTAAAAGCTTCAGGATTTTTTTTTCTGTTGAATCAGTACTGGGCATAGCCATATGATTATATAACAAACAGGCTAAAGTCACTTTGATCTGAAATGGAGCCTGCATGCAATTATTTTACATGTGCCTTTCAACTACTACAACTTCTATTGCTTCAGTAAGTGTACTTTGTTCGTATAGTGAACTGGACCAGAAGTGAGATGGGTGGTAATACCGCCAGCTTCTACCTGTGCAGCCTCTGTCATGCCCCAGGGCACAATACCAGATCATAAGGAATAAGTGGATTTTCCGTTTACGTTCTTCAAGATAGTTTGAGAGTTTGAAATGGACTGCTGTGACAGAAAAGTATGAACTTGCAATAACAGTAACACTTCCACATAGAATAGTATTAGCTTTTCCTGGAATTTAAGAGCTGGTATTTTTTTTCATTAAAAGTACTCAGTTTGCTCTCTTTAAATGCTGTCACTGCTGTTATTTAACATATCCATTAAGTACAAGGTGAAGTTCATCTGATTAGTTTGCTAGCATAATAAAGGGAAATAGTGCAACTATCCCCATCCATCATTACTTCTGAGACTGATCCACCAAGTATGAGTTACAGTGATTGTTTCTGTCTTCCAGGTAATTATGATCTGAAGTCACCAGCTGTATGTGACTTTCTGTAGGTCTTTGTCTGTTGATTATTAATTATTCTTAGTGAAGTGTGTCATGTCCAGAGATATGACATACACAATTTGAAAGCAAATTAATACTTGATCAGAATATTAAGATCAATGTTCCTCTTGCATTGTAAATTGGTTTTTAATTCCCTGTGGAATAGCTGCAAATGTAGTTTGTACACAAATGCAGTATTTTTTGCTATAGAGCAAGTAAGAGTAATTTTATTCAAAATACACCTGGGCTACTGTTAAGGAATGCCACTTTGAAGTATGAATAAAATAGAGAAAATAGTTTAAAGGATCAGTCTCTGTATATGTGTGCAGATATTAATTCAGATTCAGTACACTGTATAAATGTATTATTCCTCACTAGCCTTAAGAACTGCATAAATTCACCTTAAAATACGCTGGTGGTATAAGTTGAAACATGTATGCTGCTCAATATTTCCTTCTGAGAGAGGGTTCAGAACCTTTCTGTTGAAAAGTGGGATTTCTCAGGACTGTATTCTGTGCCTGATCATAAGCAACATAGCCTTGGAGTTAGCAAAAAACGCCTGAACATCTGTATCTTAAGTGCCATAGCGTTCGAGTTTTTCTTTTTACTTATTGAACACTGAATTCTGAGATTCTAGATTTGTATTCTCAGAGATAAAACTTGCCTTTTATCTATAATACATGAAGGATCCAAAAAGAAATTAAGGCTTGTTCTATACTAAATTCCTTACGCTGCATCTATAACCTAAGCAGAGTCTCTATAGATGCAGAAACTAGTCTTAAATCTCTGAGTGTCTCTGCCCATGCCCCAAGATTAATGTTAATAAGAAATTGAAAAAATTATATGTATTCGGTTCATGAGGAACTTTGAAGGAGAGGGAGCCATATTTAAATTTATTTGATACTGTCTTTTAGTTTTAAGATTTTGGTCACCCTCTCAGCGGGTGATCCAGAAGAATATTGAAGTGCGTGCCTTTTCATATTTATATATGAATTATATAATATATAAATTCTTTCAGCCTGAAGATGCTGGGTAGGTAGGATGTTGCCTTGTCATACTCTGCAAATTCTTTTGTTCAGTTTTTGTTTCTCACTTTCTTACCCTCACTCTCTGCAGCTTACACCCTAGTTGGATCTAATATTGTGGTTCAGGAATAAATTTATTTTATTTTCCTGTGTCATACACAAACCATGGAAAGCTTTGAGCTGCATATTGTTTTGGTGTCCATTGATAATATGAGGTAATATTGCATTTGAAATAAAACAAATATCTTCAAAGTGCAGCAAAAGCTAGGACAGCTACGTCACATCTACTTTGCTGATGTCTTACTCTAGGACACCTTGTCCCCTCCTTTTTAGCTCAATGTGCTTCCGTTTTTAAAAATAAAACATAGTCTTGATTGATAATTTCTATGACTGGTGGCAGGTTGATTTGTTGGAAGGTTGACTTGGACTTTCTCAAGTTTGCCCGCAGTGCAGTTCTTGCTAAAGCTTCAAGTTGCTCCCTCTCTGAGACAACCCAAGCTCTCAGTGGTCTGGTAACAGTGTTGCTAATGCTGCCTATTGCATTCTTTGTTCTTCTCCTAAGGTTTGCCATCGTATTGGTCCTGCTGATGTTATCGAAGTGAATGCATGGTCATGCAAATATAGTTGAGTCTATAGTAAATATCTGGATGCTTTCAAGTGAGCCTTAGCACTAGAATATATGAAATTTTAGTAGCCTGAATTTTAGCCATGTTTGAACTACAGAATTTTAAAATACACCGTACACATGATCGCATTAAGTCAAAACCATGTTCCTGCATATGCCTGAAATACCTCCAAAGCACGGTGGCAGCTATTTGAAAATCTTTATTCAATTTGCAAGAAGTGCTGAAAAATATTCTTCTTGACACAGTGATGGTGTTTTTATACTACACTTTGACTCTTTATTCCTGTTCTAGTTGCTGGAATTATTTATACTGAAGCAGACACTTGCTTCATAGTTCAGTAGGTCTTCCCACTAGGTAGTTTTTTAAACTACTTGGTCAGAACCTGGTAGTTAAGAATTATTCATGTTCATTTTGAGTGTTAGCAGGTTAGATTCTTACTCTTCATTACTTTACACATTCACACCTCTTTCATCCCTTATCTTCCCTCACCAATCTTTTCTTTAATTCTTCTCTTTCTTCCCCCCACTGCCAAACCTCATCTCATCCCTGCCTCTTTCACCTTCACTTCAAAGAGGAATCCCCGAGCCTTGAGTACCTGTTTCAACAGAAAGAGGTGTCATTTAGAAATATAAACAAAAAAAATCTATGAATGGGGCAATTGGACTTCTAATGGCTGAAACTGTCAGTAGTAATATGCTGAATGGAAAAACTGAAAAGTATCTTCAACTATATTCTCGTCTTATTTCTCCCTTTTCAATAGTTGTGAAAATACGTATGTATATACACAGTCTGTGTTTATATTGCTCTGTATGCAAAGAAGCAAATGGTAAAATGGAGCAAAGGTGAAAAGAATGATTTCAGTCATGGAAGACAGTAATATTGCATGTTGTATGTTAGCTAGAAATGTGGTTTGTTTGTAAGTTATTTTGATTTCTGAAGGACCCTTTCAGCTGATCTGAATAGAAAATGGTGTGGTTTGTTTTATTTTTGAGGAATTTTTTTGCATTTTTTTGTTTCTTTGTCATTTGATTTTTATTTTATTTGCAATTTATGTCACACATTTAACATTCTTTGCCCAACTTGTGTGGGCAAATGCATCCTGTTGAAGTGATGCTTGAACTGTTTTGGATGAAGTAAAGAATTTGTCAGAGCTATAGTGCCTTTAAGAACACTGACCACATACCCACCAAGAGGCAAAGAGGCCTTGTGAAAAGGAGCAATATTTCCCTTGTGTATTTCTGATATAAGGGAAATAAAACTCACCTGCAATAGAAATTCTATTTCCAAGGTTCAAGCATTCCTGCCGTGGGACACAGCAGTTGCTGTTAGTTTTTGTACAATAATTATGCTCTGTCTCATAACTTATTGTGAGAGTTACACTGTTGTTCTTCCTCAGGATTTTTCTAGGTGTTACAAAACTAATTCTTGTATTTTTAGTCCCTGCTATTTTTACCACCAATGATTGTATAAGAGGGTACCCATGCCAGCTGCCTGTTTTTAGTTGTTGTTCTCTAAAAAACAAACAAAACCCAAATCACCACCCCCAACCCAAACCAAATAAAAAACAACCCCAAACATAGCATTTTTGATAGATAAAACCTCCTACAGATGAGTCTTCCTATTTTTCAAGTCATATACATTGTGTCTCTTATGGCAAATGTAGCTAAGCATGATATTTTATTCTGAATCTGGTCTGAGGAATTTACTTTTCACAGCTCCAACAAAAAAAGTATGATGAAACATTCACTCAACAAGTGGAATGCAAAATATGCATATTTCAAGTCAAGCTATTCCTTTTTAAGTCTAATGCTAAAGTTGAAACAATGGGTTCACCTACAGCAAACCATGTTTTCATATGTGGCCATAAATACCAGTGCTCTGGAACCTTTTCAATTCTACAGCTCCATAAAAATGATGAAAGGAGACAAGAGAAAATAATTTTCCATTTAAAGAGGTGCTGTATTGGTAAAACAAACATTAATTGTAATACTCCAGGGTTATCTTATCAATAATGTTTCTACTTGACACATTACAAAGCCCTGAAATATTTTACCTACGTTCAGATAGATGTGCAAATATTTTCAGAATGTAAAGGCAAATGTCAAATGTTCTCCTACAGGCTGTAACTAATGATGAGTGAAAAACAGTATTTGCAATCACTTGTATGTAAACTTTTGATGTCAGCCTGTTTGAGGTGATACTGTTAAGCAAGGACTGACAGAGCAGCCCCACAGATCAGGCTGAGCACAGAGCAGTCATGATTAATACCCTGCACCACTGCATGTGGATAACTTTCTTATTCTGAAATAATTATTGTTTAACAACCAAAGACTCAGGAGGAATGCCAGCTAATATTTTTCTCCCTTGCCAGCCCCATGCTGCACAGCCACTACATTCCCCCTCCTTATCAGAAATATATATTGAAAGGTTGGTTTGTCTATTTGAGGCTAGTAAAATCTGGCAGAAATGTTACAGTAGAAAGATTAACCATTTGAGTATAATACTAGCTAGTGGAAGAAAGAGGCTTTTAGCTGTGCTAATAAAAGGGATTGTGCTTGGGGAACAGGCAATCTGGAGAAAGAGGCACTGAACACTCACAGTTTCTTCTTCACATCTTGGATTAAGTGAAACTGTGAACAAAAGAACACTTGCTTATGTCATCCCACTAGAAGCTCCACACAAAATAATGTAGAACACCCTATACCTTGCATAGTAGTATTGAATATGTTTTTACAATTGATATTCTGATTTTACTGAAGGGGAATTGGTGAAGGAAATAAAGCCTAGATATAATGAACTTTGGCTAAGATCATCCAGGAGGCTGTTGATAAATGCAGAAGCAGTCTCCAAGTCTGTAGTTACAGTGCTCTACAATTGGAGCAAATATATATATATATAAATTAGAAATACTTAACAGAGAAAAGGTATTTGATGGAATTGATCCTACTAAAACTTAATGGAGTATTTCTTATTCCAATTATTCAAATAACTGTGCTTTTTAAAAAAGTGGAGTGGGAGAGGATTTTGAGAAATAGCACTCTGTCTTCAAGGGAATACTGGGTTATTGGCAGTTCAGATGAAAAAGAATTGGTCAGGTTAGAGATTTAGGTCTGGACTGAACAGTTGTCTGAATATCTGTTAAAAATATTGGAGTAGCAGAGAAAGAGATGGCAGCGTTATCTGCCACCAATAGAATTTTCTAAGTAAAATGACCAGTGCATAACATTCGTGACATCATGTGATTACTATTCAGTAACTCTGAATTAGCTTTGTTCTCAAAAAAAATAAGCTTGCTGAAGAAAATACGTAGGACAAAATAATATTGTCTTCATATCTGACTATAATTTTAGAATTTGAATAAATTAGATCAAATTTTAGTTTAGTAGTCTAAATCTAGTTCTTTCTCTGCAACATTAAGGAAGATTTTAAAACTTATAATTAATCCAGAGCTCAACTGAGAAGTTGAAATTTTACCTCAGGATATTTGAGGATGTTTCATTAGCTCTTTCGTCAAACTAAATACTAGTTTTATAATTACACGATTACTTCCTTAGTTGTGAAACCATCCTTTTGATAACGTATACCTGTAGGAAATATGAAAGGATTTTTATTTTAAGAAGATACAGTTTAAAAAAATTACTTTGTTTACGCCCTCTAAAGCCACAGAAGTGGGGAAAAAAAAAGCTTTAGGATAGTGAAATTTTTCTTTTACTTTAAAACTATTTTAATTTTTAGATGCAAATTCAGTATCTGTCTAAATCTTTCTGAGCAGTGAAAAAGAATACATTTGTTTCAATATAAATCCATTTTACCCACCCTCAACTGACTTCTGAAAATTAGCACACCTAAAATGCTGGAAAGGCATATATTTATCTCCAGGTGGGTGACCTGGTATCACCTGCTGTGCTTTGTCCCTTACTGAGATTATAGGAGGTTGCTGTTTAATTAGGATGTTGGCTAATCAATACATCATAAATGAAGCTAATTTATCTCAGCAATGGTTTAGATCTCATGGAGTTTGAGGTTTTGCAAACCTCAAAGGTTGTTTATGGATCTGAGAGAGCTCATTAAAGTAGACTTTTGGTTTTGTTGGGGTTTTTCTCCCCTCGTTGTTTTGTTTGGTTGTTTTTTTTCCTTCTGTAATGTTTCCTTGGAATTAAAGGAGGAATGTGAGAAATGCAGAATGCAAATGGAGAATGCAGAAAATGAGGATGATGTGCATGAGTGACCTTCTCTACATAAAAGAGATACTATGGCTCATATCTGTTGCTGCTGCTCCAAACGAACCACAGATGATTTTCTGGGAACTCTGTTTCCAGGCTGCACATATATGGGCTGATGCCACTTCTGCTCCTAGGATACCATGCCTAAACTACTGAGAAGGTGGTGCGCTCTGGTGATCCTTTCACATCCTTCTAATACAAGGGATCTGTTATGAAAAGCAGACCCGGTGTTAACAGCAGCAAAGCAACAGCACAAGCACAGACAACCCTGTGTGAGAAGTAAAGCTAGAAAGCCAGGGATTTGTATATGTGCTGATCCGCTTCTGCAGTGTCTAACATATGCCAAACACCACTTGAGTGACTGTCCAGTGCTGCAGGGGAATGCCCACTGCTTAAATGCTGCAGTCATCTCTGACAGCAGGCAGATCCCAGATTAATGATGCCAAAACTGTTTTGGTGACACCAGTAAAGCTAATGTCTTGCCACAAGGTAAACTATTTCACTTAGGATTGTTTAAGTAGCCTAGTATTTTTTGTTTACATATTTTTTTATATATTCTGCTCTTATAAAAAAAAATCAGTAAAAAATTATGCTTGAGTGTGAAGCCATGTACTTTTGCTTGTTTTTTTTTTTTGAAATATGTGGGTTTGCTTGTATTTTATCTCAGGTAGCTTGCAAGTATTAAATGGAGCATATATTGTAGCATCAGAATAGTAAGAATGTAATTCAGTGGTGCTCAGAAGGGTGGCTTAAAAATAGATAGAAAAATAGAAAGAAAAGTGATCCTGGCAGTGATATTCAAGTCTTACAGGGCAAACACTGCTGTGAAAAACTGACTAATGGAGCAAATACTCCAAAATGCTGAAGGTTTCCTAGCCATGTCCATGGTGAGAGGAGGAGGAGAGAGAAGGTAACCAAAGGAACTCAGTGATAGACATAATGTTTGGCCCTGTGCTTCTGAAGTTCGCTTGTGGCCAAAAAATGGTGTACTGTGAATTATTTTTGCATAAATCTTAGTGGAATAAAAACATTGGGAAAATTTTCAACTTTGTAGGATTTAAGAAAACCTTTTTATTTTTAAATCAGTAACTCTAGAAACTAAGCATCATAAATGTTGATTCATGACAGGTTTGTTTTTCCATATTTCATTTTCTTCTGGAATCCACACAGAATAACTACCTTTTATTATTGTAGATCAAATAAAAACAGAATTAACATTCAGCAGGGGTTACCTGATTGGTAGGTAATCTTGTTATTACTGGTAACAGGTTAAAGACACCTCAGGCCNAACATATGTCAAACACCACTCGAGTGACTGTCCAGTGCTGCAGGGGAATGCCCACTGCTTAAATGCTGCAGTCATCTCTGACAGCAGGCAGATCCCAGATTAATGATGCCAAAACTGTTTTGGTGACACCAGTAAAGCTAATGTCTTGCCACAAGGTAAACTATTTCACTTAGGATTGTTTAAGTAGCCTAGTATTTTTTGTTTACATATTTTTTTATATATTCTGCTCTTATAAAAAAAAATCAGTAAAAAATTATGCTTGAGTGTGAAGCCATGTACTTTTGCTTGTTTTTTTTTCTTGAAATATGTGGGTTTGCTTGTATTTTATCTCAGGTAGCTTGCAAGTATTAAATGGAGCATATATTGTAGCATCAGAATAGTAAGAATGTAATTCAGTGGTGCTCAGAAGGGTGGCTTAAAAATAGATAGAAAAATAGAAAGAAAAGTGATCCTGGCAGTGATATTCAAGTCTTACAGGGCAAACACTGCTGTGAAAAACTGACTAATGGAGCAAATACTCCAAAATGCTGAAGGTTTCCTAGCCATGTCCATGGTGAGAGGAGGAGGAGAGAGAAGGTAACCAAAGGAACTCAGTGATAGACATAGTGTTTGGCCCTGTGCTTCTGCTTGTGGCCAAAAAAATGTGTACCATGAATTATTTTTGCATAAATCTTAGTGGAATAAAAACCACTGGGAAAACTTTCAACTTTGTAGAATTTAAGTAAACCTTTTTATTTTTAAATCAGTAACTCTAGAAACTACTTGTAAGCATCAAAAATGTTGATTCATGACAGGTTAGTTTTTCCATATTTCATTTTCTTCTGGAATCCACACACAATAACTACCTCTTATTATTGTAGATGAAATAAAAACAGAATTAACAGTCAGCAGGGGTTACCTGACTGGTAGGTAATCTTATTACTGCTAAACAGGTTAAAGACACCTCAGGCCAGGAAAAGTCTAGATAATTTCTGAGACCTAGTACAGTCGGGTCAGTAAGGAGACTTTGACTTTAACCAACATCAAAATACTATTCACTGTTACAACTTACAAATTTTCTGTTTGGAGAAAACAAAGGAAAACTGAAAGCAAGGGAAAAATGCTCTGTATTTGTTTTGTTGGGGATACTGAATCATAATGATATGTTTCCTAATTTTGAATTCTTCTAAAATAAATTTAAATCAAATTTTTAAGTTGTTGTTATAACACACTGCATACATGCGACATATACTTCTTTACCCTGTTGCTTTCGGAGCCATAATAAATAACCACATTAATACTAAGCCACAATTGTAAACCTCATCTTTCAGTGTAACAACCTCCAGCTAAATGTAATCTTATCACTCTGGATAGTGGCAGAATGTTAAATGAGAATCGGTCTTCAAAGATGCATTTGCAATCAACTTTGAATTTGAAGGGTTCTTAAATCTGAAAGAGTGAGCAGTTTGCAAATTGATTTGGATTTTCTCTAAGTTAATAGTTAGGAAATATTTAATAGTTTGGGTGCTTTAGCTTCATGTGCAATTTCATTTCCTGTTCCATCTTGTGGTGTTCCAGTTGCCTGCTTCACTGGTTGGACTGTTACTGAAGCATATAGAAGACTGGTTTCACCTGGAGTCTGGGGTTAGTATTTCCTGTTGTAATAATTTCAGACTCTGTTCTGTTGCATTTAATATTTTAAATATTTATTTTATTTTTTTGAATATATTGCATTTTTTTCCCCCCTTCTCTGGTATAATCACGGACGCATTTAAAATTATACTTTAAAACGCAGCTGGCTTCCAGACAGAAGTACTCCTTCCTGTTACAGGTTATAGGCTTGTTCAGTGATTAAAAAGATTATGTTAAAAAGTTTAAGAAATGCATACTGCATGAGGCAATAGAAGTATAGTTTCTATTGTGTGCTTATGCTAAAGAGGTTAGCTAATTTTCAAAACATTCACTTCTGCTTTCATGTAAGATGCTAAAGTTTATTGTTATCACTTAAACAACTCAGAACTGAAATGTTTTATTGATTTGATAAGGTCCGTATGAAGTCTACAAATTTGTGTGAAGCATTAACACATAATATTTTTAGGCACAAGGAAGCTAAGGAACCAGAAGAGTAATGGAGGAATTAAAAGTTAAATTCTTATAGTTTTAAGCTGCTTCAATCTCTGGAAAAAAAAAAAAATTATTTAGGTGACTAGATGTATGCTTAGATTATTAACCAGAGGATGTAGTTAGGGGGGAAAAAACCCCCACCAAAACTCTGTTTAAAATCAATAGAACACTATGCAGCACAATAAAGAACTGACTTCACATCTGAACTCAAAACTTACATGGAAATACCAAGATTAGCCTTTCTGCCTCTGTAAATAAATTTTCTCCCTGCCTTGACAAGGAAACTCTAAAATGCTTTTGGATAGCTGAACACATACATCGTAGAAGGTGTTCTCTTGCTGTTTCAGTGAGAAAATGTTTCTCATGAACAGTTTTTCCCGTCCTTAATAATATGAAGTGCATTGCTTAATAAGACCTCATCACTTAAAATTGCTGATGTATTTTTCCTAAGGAATATAAGACAGCCTTAGTAATAGAAATTTTGCCACTTTGTATACATCTTTTGGTGATCTTTTACCTATGTAGATTTCTGCTCCAGTATTTTGATGGCCCATTTCTTCTGGAAAAGTTGGTGGGTAACCTTACTTAGCTGTATAAAAATGATATTTTTCTGTGATTCTGTTATAAACAGAATTCATCAAAGTACTCATAATATTTGTCTTTTCTTGCTAATGAGACACAGGGTACATATGTGATCAAAATATTTTTTTTTTTAAATTTAAAAAATCTAGGTGGTAGGAGATTTTTTTCCTTCCTAAATTATCTACTTCGGATTTCTTAGCTTGATCCTTTGTTAGATGTGAAGAAGGAAAGGGATTAGTGTGTTGAGCTGTAGAAACTTCACAAAAGTAAATCAAACACACATTTTATTGGAAAGAAAAGCATGGGGATACACTTCTGTCAGAATGGTCAACTTGAACATGGCCCTTCAGCTAACAAATGTACTGTTCCCTTTATCTCTGGGCATCTTGTTTTGTTTCCTTTCAATTAATTTATTCCTTGAGCAAGAAATAATTCTTCTGTTACCCACCTGCAAGTGGCCTCTCAGAAGGTGGTTGAATTGCTCCTGTCTTGTAAGAACAAGCTGGTTTTTTGTCACTTGCACCATAAACACTACATCCTTCCTTCAGTCCTGTTTTCTTCCTAGGCTTATTACTATTTACAACCATCCATCTGCACAGCTGTCATTTAAAGCAAATGAAGCAACTGAGGACTTATTTGCTAGGGACACATAAAGAAGAAACAGTCATGTTTTGTGTATGTCTAATATACTGCACACAGTACTGTTTTTCTTTTTCCTGTATGACCCTATTTGTTCATTGGCGTTGTGGTAGTAAAATTCTTAATATCTGTGAATATCAAGATCTGACTAAGAAGTTTATGCTAGTTAAAGGGATTTTCTTTTTGACCAAAAGCTAGCAGTCTTTTGCCAGCTGCTGCATTTTGAGCTAAGATAATATGCCACTCCAGGTCCCACCAAGAGATATCTCTCTATATTGCCCCATATTTTTTTTTTTTTTTGCTCCTTTTTGGCAATGCTTCAATGTTTTGCCAATCCTAATTTGCTTACTTGTTCATAATTCTTGTATTTTATTTCCTCACCCCTTCAGGCTCAATTCACAGTATATTTTAGGTATGAAAGGACAGCTGGAAATCATCTGATCTCTAACACTCAAGCAGGGCCAGATAGATCAGGTTGCCCAGGACCATGTTCAGTCAGACTCTGAATATCAACACACATGGAGACTCTGCAACCTGTTTGGACAATATCTTCCAGCATTTAACCACCCTTACAATAAATTTTAAAAAAAAATTTCTTAAGTTCTAATGAAGCTTCATGTGTTTCAGTTTCTGATCTTGACTCTCATACTGTCACTGGGCACCAATGAAAGTGAGTCTCGCTCTGTTCTCTCTGTTCCCTCCCATCAAGTATGTATTTATAAGGTCTTCCCTAATCCTTCTTTCCTCAAGTTCAGAGAGCTGGGATGTTTGGCCTATTCATCATATGAGAGATACTCCAGACTGCTAGTCATTTTCAAGGGCCTGTGCTGGACTTGCCCTCAGTAAGCCCACAACTTCCTTGTGTTGGAGAACCAAGTGCTCTGGTTGTGGTTTCACCACAGAAGGGAAGGATTACTTAACTCAACTTGCTGTCTCATACAGCCTAGGAGGCTGTTAGCAGCCTTTGCTGTGATGGGACATTACTGGTTCATGGTCAATTTGGTGTCTACTGGGACCTCAAGTTCTTCTCTGCAGTGCTGCTTTTTTAGCTCATTGTCTCACAGTGTATACTAGTGTCTGGGTATTATTCCTCCTTGGGTCCATTTTGCTTTGAACTTCATGAGACTCCTCTCAGCTGAATCCTTCAGATTGGTGTGGTCCCTCTGAATGCCAGCACAACTGTCTGGTGTATCAGCAACTCCACCCAGTTTTGTGTCATCTCTAAACTAACTGAGGGTTCAGTCTGTCCCTTTATCCAAGTTGTTAATGAAGATACCAAGCTAAGATAGACCCTCTGCCCCAGGCTGTGATTGACTGGCTTGCAGCTGGTGCCACTGCCTTTAACCACTGTGCTGAAAGCCATTCAGTGTGCACTTAATCTAATACATACTTTGTCTATTTGTCTGTGAGACAGTGTCAAAAGTCAGAGGAAAACCACATCCACAGTTCCCACCAAGCGAGTCACCTCTTTACAGAAGGCTATCAGGCTGGCAAAGAATGAGTTGTTCATATCTGTGCTGACTGCTCCAAGTCCTCTACTTGTCCTATCTGTGTTTGGACAGGGTTTCCAGGACTAGTTGCTCTGTCATTCTGTAAGTGCTTATTCCTCTCAGACAGCTAAAAAGGGGAGATAAAAAGACTAGGTCAGGTAAGTTAACTACAACGTAAGCATCTGTAAGTGAGGGGAAATTACTGTCATCTTGTGTCTGAAGGCGAGCACAGAAAAAGTATAGGAATAAAATTCTGGCAGTATTTAAAAACCCGAATAGACACAGATTGAAATATGCTTAGAATAACCTAAGTAACAGGTTATTTTCAGATACTTTGCAAAGTTTGCAATGAAGATATGTATGCCATCTTATTAGAAAGCTAGTAAGTCAAAAAACAACTCCAAGAAACATTGGATTTGTGGCAGAATCTTGGAGATATCTCCCTAGGGTAGGAAGAGTCTAGTTCTATTTTTTCTCTTTGCTGCCTTAGAGTGATGAATATTTGAAATAATGTTTGTTCTCTATTAGATGAATATATGTGTTACTTTGACAACAAGAGGAACAAGTTAAATAATATGGAAAAGAAAGTAAAAGTTCAAAAGTGATGCAAGAAGATATCAGTGTAAGTTTTGTTTACTGTATATAATACAACCTGGAAAGAACAGGATTTCCTATTTCATCTGACAAGCTAGACCAGTGTATAGTACCATGGTATATTGCCTTGTTCCTTCAAAGTCACTATGTAAAGATTTTAGCTTTGTAGTGTGTAGCTGATCTGAATACTCATGATCATATGCTTTCATGGGTGAAATGTATTACTTGGAAGAGTAGAACAAGTACACTCATAATGTTGAGGGCATGAATGTCAGTCAATTAGTAGCTCTCTAATTACCAGGACTTCTATTAAGATAAATAACCTTGTGTTTCTGTAAGTTTATTCTGTCCTTTGTAAGGAAATAAAGGTGGTCAAATTATAATGTCCTTAATTTACAGAACAAAAAGCTGGAGTACAATGAGGTTAGTTTACTTGACCAAAACTTATTCAAGTGAAAGTAGTGGAGCATAAAGAGAGCTGCTTGCAAACATAAATCCAGCCTTTAGACACTTGCACATTTCAGTCTATTTTAAAGGTAAGTAACTCAGAAGCTCTCAGTGTTCCAGGAAGTCCTCTGGCTGATCAGTGCTCTGCTGTTCTCAAGAGTCAAAACAAGAGAAGTTACCTTGTTCAAAAATGATGTGTGAAACTATTTCTATCAGTCTGTCAAGTACTTGTTAACTTGATGAGCCTAAGTTCAGAGACAGCATGTAAATGTAGCCTTTGACTGTTAGTCAAGGTGAAATAAAAAGCAAAAGTACAAATTGTTTTGAAAAACAGATGTCAGTTTGTGCTTATAAATGTACTTTATGTGTGGCAGCAGAAATTGTCTGTGTCCTGGGAAGTCCCTGAGCCTGCAAGTTCAAGCAACCACAAGTTCTATGACCATTTCAGCAGGAAAAGAGCAACTTTACTATTGAATTCAGAACGGTGAATCTGCCTGACTGTAGGGTAAGAACAGTTTACTCCTGTTTATTTTTTATTAGTGTGTGTGCTGTTTTCAACTGCTGAAGTAAGATAGATGTTATAAAAATATTTATTTTATATTTAAGGTAAGGTGATTACTCACAAGTGCATGCCATCTTGATCATACACATTAAAATCAGCTCAAATTAGGATCCAGACAAAGAAGCCATCATCTCTCAAAGCACATTTCAGCCTGCAGCATTCACTCCTGTAAGAGGTCATATGGAGACTAGTGCCTCCATTTTCAGAGGGAACTGATAATATGATTACTGA
Source organism: Piaya cayana (assembly GCA_013389865.1). Classification (NCBI taxonomy): domain Eukaryota; kingdom Metazoa; phylum Chordata; class Aves; order Cuculiformes; family Coccyzidae; genus Piaya; species Piaya cayana. The sequence goes on from WAAB01021335.1 coordinate 190,245, forward strand.
TATTGTTTCTTGTTAGGTGAGATAAAAACTGATCTTATGCTTTGTGATAAACAGAATTTGAAATGCAATCCAGATAAGAAGATTTTACTGTGTGGATCTGTAGGACCAAATGTGGGATGTTCAGAGGCGTAACGTTTTTCTCTTGTTTTGGTGCTTCATTTTTTATCCTCTACAAGGATTAGCAGCTCCCTGAGTGCCATACCACTCCTATCTGTGACTTTCATTTGCAATATGAATTAATCATTACCAACTTACATATTTGAACTATAGTATAAGTTATCAGGGATTGTGATGGTTTGAGTCAAAACTTTCCCAAAACCCTCACAGCGTCTGCAGCCCCTCTTCCTTTCACCCCCCACCCCCCTGTACAAATGCAAAGGAGAAAAGGTAGGAGGAAAGAAAGGCTGAAAATACTAAAAAAACCAAGCAAACTGAAACTAAGTGATTATATATAATGTATTAACACTAATATGCAACTAAAATACTACATATACAATAATCATAGAATAAGAGACCCCCCAGAACATTCCCTGCCCCGTAGGGAAGCAATCAGAGATTCCCAAAAAGAAATAGAAACCCCCCTACCACGAAAGAAAACAAAGAATCCAGAAAACAGATTAATATAAGCCAACAAGAGAAAATAAATCATTACGCTCCTCAGATAGCAAAATCTCCACGCCGCTCTCGGAGTCCAATGCTTCACAGAGCTTGACTCCTCCAGCCTTTCCCCACACACACCCCGGAGAGAAAAGAGAGAGAGAGAGAGACACGCAAGAGCAGAGGGAGCCAGAAGAGGAAGTGTCCGACCCCCATAATACACCCTTATTTACGTAGAAAAACATTGGATGGAATATTGGGAATTGTAGTTTTTCCTCAGCCACAACCTGGCTATTCTGAAGGGGCCAAAATCAAACCATGACAGGGATATAGCAGCTGGAAGTTTCAGTCACTGTTAGAAGTGGTTGATTATTAAAGTATCCTGGTTCCTCCCTCCCCTGCCTTTTTTTTTCCTTTTCTAGTTACGTTAGCTTGGTGTGGATACAACCATGTCTCCAGACATTCTCCATTAACAACAAACCTCCACATTTGTTGAAGACTGGGATGTTGAAATAAAGTGATGTGCATTACAGACTTTTTGACAGGGACCTTGATCTTATAAACCAAAGGATAATGGACTTTTTTAGGGCAACAAGAAAAATTCAAGATTTTTTACTTTAGAGACTTTGGCATTTTATTAATTCAGTTGAAAATGAGACTTTAAAGCCATTGTGGGAATGTGGAGGGTTGAGAGGAGACAAAGGGTCAGACTTGGCTCAGGAACAATGAATTCATTTTCGTATTTGGCTTCTCCACAATTCATGGTTACATCTGGTAATATTTTTATTAAAAATTCTACAATGAAACATCAACAGTTTTCCCCAAAATTATCTACTTTTATTTTAAAAAAAGTTCTGATTTCAAAGAACAAGTATTTTGAACATTTTCTTGATGAATTTTTTGAACAAAACTTCACTCCTTTCAGTTTTAGTGCCTGTGCAATGAAACATTCACTCTCTCTCTTCACCGGCTACTTAAATGGTAACAGAACTACATCAGTAAGTTGCATCAAATCATAACAAGTCAATACCTGAATACAGAATAATTTTTGTCAGGTGAAATTATTTCAGGTATACAGTTTAATTATGGATTTGGGGCTCTCATAAAGTGATTATTGACAACATTTTATGATTGATATTTGCTGCTTTGAGGTTTGCTGATGAGCTGTAATGGGTTGAACAAGTCATGTGAGAAATTTTGTCTGTTCCTTCATCAGGTGAGTGCTCAAGTACTTCTGACACAAATATTGACTCATGAGACTCGGAGCTGAATTTTCAGATTTGTGCAAGCAGACACAGATTTACGCCAGGGACCAAAGGAATGGATTTCTCCCATTAATGCCTCAGAGACACAGGGACTCTCATGGCTTTGTGATGCATGTTGCAGCTTCTTCTGCTCTTGGTCAGAAAAGCATAGTCACTAAAGTGCTGTCATAAAGTAAGCAGAAACCCATATTGACATTTATTATGTTGATTTAGTGAAAATAGTGAAATGATTAATAACAGCAATGGTAGATCTAGCTTTGCTGCTAAGTATCAATGTGAAGCACATTTACAACCTATGGAATTTACTTTAAGTTTTAGATCTAAGGTAGTGATTGACTTTGATTTGTAATGCTTTATAGACTGTGTTCTGACTGCTTGATATATACTGATTCATTAATGCATTGTCTGTTTTGATGTGATCAATGTACGGAGTGTCTTAGGAATCCTGAAACCAGAACAGATGACAGGAGAACTGGAGCTGCCAGGTTTGTTAACCATGGCTTTATTTGTTGTCTCTTGTTATTTTAAAATAATTTGAGAATTTGTGTATGTTCTCTTCCTATTGTCCCTTTAGGAAACATGGGCAACATAAAGCCTAGTGCAGAGGATTTTTTTAATGTGAGGTCTGATCTTTGTTAATTCAAATGATTATAAACCTTTGGTATTGCTTCTCCTTTTATCATGCAGAGAAATTGATTCATCCAACACAGCTAACAAGTGCTGTGTACAGGATAAAAAAATAATCACTAATGATATTTATTTAATATGTGGAACTTCTTGCGCCAGGATGTTGTTGGTGCTAGAAATTAACACAACCTTAAGGAGAAACTGGACAGTTTCATAACAGACAAATCCTCTATGGTCTATGAGAAATTCCACATACAAATTAGTGGAGGAGGCTGTTGGGATAAATTGGTCTTTGTTTGACACACTAGAGCTGATCTTGAAATTTGTCAAGACTTCAGCCTACTTGTTTTGTAGGCTTTATTAAAAATAGTGTGGCCTTGTAGCCAGAAACTTTATTTTGGAAAAAAAACAACCCCAAAGTTCCACTCTTTAAGTGTACCTATACTGATTTGGGGGTTTTGTGAGGGTTTTCTTGTTACAATTATCTTATTCCATAATAACCATGTTTTAGTTTATTCCCTGTAGCTGACATGATGATCAGGTCACAAAATGACCATTTTCATTTCCAAGGACCTGTAAATCAAAGACATATTTTGGGAGTATCTCTCCATTTCCCTCAGCATGACAGTAAATATAAGTCCTTGTAATCTTGTTTTCTTTCAGCAGTGAAGTAGAAAAAACCTAAAAAGGATTTGTGATTTTTTTTAAATGGGTAGGCTATAGTGTTTTGTGGGAGTTTGTGCACAAAAATTTAAAAAATAAATGGATAAATTTCCACTCATTTCACACCCCTTGAGCACCTGTTCAACGTTTTCACTTGCAGGAAAAACACAGTGAGTTATACATAGAAGATAAACTTTCTTAACTGCCTGTGAGCCTTGTCATGTCTTATGCATATGTTTAGCCAGATATTTTGCTTTTAAGGGCTTTCAGATAGACATTGCCGATAAATCTAAATATAGAAGCAAATAAAAAAGATTGTGCACTTCTAGGAACACAGTTTGCTAAACAGAAACATTCCAGCCATTAAGACAGTCAGCATGTAATGTTTAAGTAGTAGCTCAATAGTAAATTTGGGCTTTTAAAGCAGCATATTTTCAAGTAAACCTCATAGAAATAATGCAGTTTTAGTGGAGACATTTGGTCCCTTTCAATGCTGCCCTTCACATACCCTCTTTTCTATCTTTGTAACTGGAAAGCTCTACAGTGTGGGAGCTTTGTTCCCTTTCTACGCTGGCCATAAATATCAATCTCCAGTGGTTGAGGTGTCTGTTTTTAGCTCTGGTAAACTCAAAATTGGCCTTTCTGCTGAAGACCGTGGAAATTTTGTGAAGTTACAGAAATCTCTCTCCTCTAAAAGTTTACAGTCAGATAGAAGGGAGAGAAAATGCAGTCTGGTTTTGCTTGTTTATGTCCTCTTGTACACCTGGTGCTATTGGGCAAAAATATTTGTGTGGATTTTTTGGGGTGTGGTTTTTTTCAGTTGTTGTTTTTTTAGGGTTTTTTCCCTGAATTGTCCATGGAGCAGTAACTCACCCCATAAGAGAATGACCTGAGAGGAGGTGGAGGGTGGCACTTGCTTCTTAGATTGTCTGTTCATGGCTGTGTGCAGTAGGGAGATTGTGCTTTAGCAGACTAGTGTGGGCTCTTCTAAACCTGAACGTCAGCTATTTGTCCTTTTGATACAAGACAACCTTCCAGTCCAATCCTTGGAAATCCTGTGCAGAGGAGTCTGCTCAGGCAGGTATTTTTTACAGTCTACTTGTCTTGAGAGTAGTCACTACTTGGCACAATTTGCTTTTGCTGTATGTTTGAATACTGTTCTAGTCTGCTTCAGTTATTTTGCCCTCATTGCAGTCCCTTGCAATTATATTGGTATGATTTATGCCCTCTGGCTAGGCAGCTAAATACTGTATTTTTTTTAAGTTTGCTGCAGTGATGTGAAGCTTTATCATATAAATAATATATTGGCTTAGCTCAGTTATTTGCTTTATCAGTGCCTGTATATTAAAGGAGAGGTATTTTATGTATTATATATTTTTAAATAAGGTCTTTGGAAACAGCCACTAAGTTTTAACTTATATGTTTAGAATGAACAGTTGGAGGGTTTATATCAGAAGCTGCAATTCACTTATAAAAACTGTGTTAGCTTTCTACATTATTTATGTTTCCTGGGAAGTGAATAGTATAAAACATCTGCAGAGAACAGCAGAATTTGCTTTAACCTAACAAAACATGTGTACAATATTTGTGTTACAAATTTTATCAAAAAAATAGTATTAAAATTATTCTAATGCAGTGACTAGCAAAACAACAATCACCAGAACGGGAAATGTTGCAGTGAACACTTTACATGAAAGATAATTTTTTTTTTTTCAGGATAATCCTGCGCAAACCAACTCTGAATAGGAGGCAATTGCATGACCTAGAATGAGCGTATAGAGGCCTGACACACCTGGCTGACTTTAGCAGATACGAGAAAATTCAGCCTGTTTGGTGATTACTAAATTCCCATTAGATGAGACAAGTTACTGCACAGAGCTTGAGGAACTGGTGTTAAAATGATATTACATCCAGCATCATCCACATACGTTGTAGAGACTTAGCAGCTAACAATCTACACATTGAGGTCACTAGAAACAAAGTGGTATCTGAAGCATCTTTTGAACTGTATGGATTCTGGGGATTTGGGTTGATATCTGTCATGAGCCATACTTGCAAGTGAGAAGAAAATGGGTGTTTTTCTAGCAAGATTATTCACTGGCAACTTTCTTGTTGTGTTAAAAGAAACTTAGGGTGAATTTAGAACAATCTGAAAACTGGCAGCGAATTATTTTCTTACAATTTCAGATTCTCTTCCAAGCTTTTGCCAGTCTGAGGCAGATCACAGCATTTCTTAGCCTCTTGCTTTACTTTGCAAATATTCTTACAGTGATGGATAAAACTTCAAAACTGTACAATTTGAAAAACATTTTTGATTTTGTGGAGCCTTGCACAGAACTTTTATTTTAGATTTCTCTGTTATACTTCCTCAAGGAAAGTAAAGGTGAACTAAAAATCAGGCCTGACGTTATGTTTTAAACATAGATTTTAGCATAAAATGAAATAGTTTTATTCATTACCTTCAATACAACAGCATAATTGGAGTTTCTGAAAAATCTAATTGTTTTTCTTCAGATATCAGAAAAGAAATTGAGTTAGTGAGTTTTTATCACCAAACTTCACAAACCCATGGGTTTTTTTTTCAGTACAGTCTCCTACTCAAAGTTGATAGTACGAAAGAGAAGAGTAATAAAAAGTAATTTACTATATCGTCCAACTTGCTTTTCTCAGAGGAATTAAACTACTCTCAAACTTTCCCTATCTATTTATATGATGCTATATTAATTGCATGTCTGTGGCTTGGAAAAGGGTGGATGATGAATTGTGCCCATAGGAATGTTTGGCACATAATTTTTTCTGGACTTTCAATTTGATGCAGCTCATTTGAGGCAATAAACATGACATTCCTGGGAAAGGACTGTATTACAGTCAGCTTGATGTCATGATTATTAATCTCCAATCAATCATAGGACTTTCTGTGACAAAATAAATTAAAAACCGAACAAATAAAAACCCAAGAAGGATTTGGTCTTTCCACTCTTCTCCCACCTGCCCCCAAATCTTAAAAGAGTACAGTACATTTTCAGGTGTTAAACAATCTGGATGAAGACTTTACAGATAAATTATGGTTCATTGATTTCTTAAGGAGAATGCAATATGCTCTGAAAGACAAAACTAAGAAAACCAAGAAAATTTTTCAAGCTAGGGAGAGTGGAATGTCGTGATTGAACTGGCTGGAAAGGTGGTCTTGAACATAGAGAAGAGCAGTTATAGCAAAGGATAAATAATAATATTTCTCTGTCCTCACTCTTATAATTATATTTTATTTATATATAATTAATCATGCTTTACAGAAATGTTGTGCAAGTAATTTTTGAAATACCTGCTACAAAATTAAGTTGCTGATTTCTTTTCATATGAATATCTTGTTTACCTCATGCCATTTTGATGTTTTTCATAGCAATGATGTAAATACTTCTCACTTTCACAATGAACTTGAGAAGCATATCAAAGCCTCTTGCTTTGGAGTTTGTAACCAAAATACTTTACTGCCTGTGTTCAAAGGGTTTGCACATCTCCTAGCCCAAAAACCTGATTGTGTGCCTCTTTTGATGAAGCTATAAGTATCTATAGGCAACTCTAAGCATTGAATCTTATGCATGATGTTTTAACTGTCTCACTTTACTCAGAGTAAAGAGTTAAACACAGCTTCCAGGAAGCACATTCATCTCCAGGGCAGACCAGGCAGCAGGATATACCCTGCCTTCTCTACATGTATACAAAAGACATTTTGCCTAGTACTTCCTGTCCTGTCTACCTTTTAGATTACTCAGGCTTATGTATCTCCAGTCTGACCAGGCCTTAGCTTAAATTGGACAATACTCCACTGAAAGTTGCAGTTGATGAGATATAAAAAACCCATTTTTTTTATGTTGATCTGCAACTTTAGGCATTTTATGGTGGTCTTTTTTTCTTTTTCTTTTTCTTTTTCTTTTTCTTTTTCTTTTTCTTTTTCTTTTTCTTTTCCTTTTCCTTTTCCTTTTCCTTTTCCTTTTCCTTTTCCTTTTCCACTGAATTTTGTG
>WAAB01021335.1:197642-218030 GCA_013389865.1 Piaya cayana
GAGAAGCATATCAAAGCCTCTTGCTTTGGAGTTTGTAACCAAAATACTTTACTGCCTGTGTTCAAAGGGTTTGCACATCTCCTAGCCCAAAAACCTGATTGTGTGCCTCTTTTGATGAAGCTATAAGTATCTATAGGCAACTCTAAGCATTGAATCTTATGCATGATGTTTTAACTGTCTTGCTTTACTCAGAGTAAAGAGTTAAACACAGCTTCCAGGAAGCACATTCATCTCCAGGGCAGACCAGGCAGCAGGATATACCCTGCCTTCTCTACATGTATACAAAAGACATTTTGCCTAGTACTTCCTGTCCTGTCTACCTTTTAGATTACTCAGGCTTATGTATCTCCAGTCTGACCAGGTCTTAGCTTAAATTGGACAATACTCCACTGAAAGTTGCAGTTGATGAGATATAAAAAACCTATTTTTTTATGTTGATCTGCAACTTTAGGCATTTTATGGTGGGTTTTTTTTTCTTTTCTTTTTGTCTGCTAAAAAAATACTGAATTTTGTGATGACATATGTATTTTTATATATACACACTCTGGTCTTCAAGCACTCCTGATTTCATTTGTGAAATAATTAGATAAAAAGACTAGTATTGATTACAAATGAGTTAAAAAAAACCCCAAGCAATGGGTGTATTTTCTTTCTACCTCCTGGGTAGTTTTAAATTTTTAACCCTAATTATGGAGATGAAATATCATCAAAACTACTGATTCAAGACCTACAGTATTTCATATAATCATCCCAACGTTCATTTCCTGATCTGTATCTGAATCCTTTTTTTTATGACTGGTCTTCATTTATGCACATCTCCTTAGAGGAACGAAAAAGATAGGAAGATTTCCTTTCTGGAATGCGTAAAGCCCAGATCAGTAAATGGCCTTGTATGTTTTTTTAGGCAGAAGCCTTGGATATTGAATTTCTTGGAAACTTTATATCTGTTGATAAGGTTTTAAGCCTGTTCATCACCAAAGTGCCATTGCACAGTTCAGTATAGCTACTCCAGCAGTTTTCTGTTTTCCCTGACAAGGCAAAACAAGTGGCATTTATAACAATTTCTTTGTAAGTGACCCACAGCAGTCAGCTTTGAAATGCAATAAAATAAATAAAAACCTTCCTGCTTCCTTGGGTAGCAGGAAGATGAGTCAAATGAATCTTGTTTTGTCTTCATGACGAGACATGTCAGGAAAGATAATTGACCTTTCTGATTAAATTATTGAATATCTGGTCAAACCTCAGTCTGATAAGCAATCTCTAGAGATAGAGAGTTTATTATTATATAGAAATGTGCCAAAAAGAAAGTATTCAAGTTAGAGTACAAGAGTACTATACTGATCTATGACTGTACACTTAATTCTTAGTTTTCCAAAAGATTAGCTGTGGTTAATTATTAAAAAACTTGTACTAAACATTGTTTTAGAAACAAAACAACAGACAGTCCCTGTCTTGCCCTCTGTAGGTGGGAAATGGAGAAAGCACAAGAGATGGGGGAGAACAAGTCTTATGAGGAGCGACTGAGAGAGCTGGGGTTGTTTATCCTGGAGAAGAGGAGGCTGAGGGGAGACCTTATTGCTCTTACAACTACCTGAAAGGAGGTTGTGGAGAGGAGGGAGCTGGCCTCTTCTCCCAAGTGACAGGGGACAGGACAAGAGGGAATGGCCTCAAGCTCCGCCAGGGGACATTCAGGCTTGACATAAGGAAAAAATTCTTCACTGAAAGTGTTGTTAGGCACTGTAACAGGCTGCCCAGGGAGGTGGTTGACTCGCCTTCCCTGGAGGTGTTTAAGGTGCAGGTGGATGAGGTACTGAGGGGCATGGTTTAGAGACTGGTGGGAATGGTTGGACTCTATGATCTGGTGGGTCTCTTCCAACCTGGTGATTCTATGGTTCTATTACTTGTAGCCATGCTATTGACGATAAAGAAATTACATTTCAAAGTGAGGATTCACTGGAAGATATTTTATAGATTTTAAAAGCAGCACTGTCAGGAAGGATGACCTGGGAAAAGGAATTGTCTTTCTATTACTTCTAGTGGTGAGAAATTATAAGGACTGAGTTGTTTAGTGTAAGAAGATAAAACAGGATCCAGAAACTGAGCTTGTCTTTTCCCACTGCTGCAGTTGAAGAGATAACGTAAGTTATAGCACCTGTTTCCCTTTCACTCTCAGCAAGGCTGATGATTGAAAGTCAAATTTGGCTTCTAGGTGAGAAGCCAGTATATTGGCCCTCCACTCTCTTCCGCCTCTAAGAAGAAAAAGTTCTGGTGCTGTGATCCTGGCAGTGTCTCAAGTGAAGAGAACATACTTAAATGCTTCCTAACAGTTGGGATGGTTATTTGTATATTGCTTTTGGAAACAAAAAATGTGGTCTGACTTTTCTCTAACTATTTCCAGATATTAAGCTGTCAACCTTCCAGTGCTCATTCAGCACATATTTTCAGTGAAGCACAGAATGTCACAACTAACTGATGATTGATACAGAATACCGCAAGTGCCTTGACCAAACAAAACCCTTAATGGAAAATGTGGAGGGTTGTGATCTGCCCTTCCTTACACTTATTTTGTAGCTCTATTGACTTCCAAGAGGATGTGCGGGTGCTTCTCATTTATATATTGCAAGATCAAAACCATATCAGACATTTCTGTTTAGATGAAAATGCTATCAATTTGGCATCTCTTGTATTTATTTATTTATTTGTTCGTTTGTTTGCTTGTTTGTTTATTTATTAATATTTTAAAATTAAAAATAGCAAATTAAAACTTTTATATTCTTTATTGTCCTTTAAGTTAAATTCAATCTTTATAGATAAATCTACTTTATGACTGTTTTAGAAGTGGTTTGTAATCAAATGCTAATACAATTCTTACACATTAACGGTTGGGCCTTCTTGCTCATGCCTTGTAGCTCTACAAGGAACTGATTCACACAGTATCTTGCTCTGACACACCATGTAGCCTCACTGGTTAAATCATTGGTATCATTCATGTACGTGCTCACATTTTCCTCATGAGCCTGGGATTTAAGTGTATGCCAGTATAGTCTTCATTCCTTTGAATTATAAATAATATCTGACCAAAATCTCGTCCCAGAAGCCCTGGTAGGAAAAAAAACCTTAAGTGGTAATTTCTGTTACAAGGAGTTAGATTCAGGATATAACTTGTGCACAGGTATTGATCTAGGTATATCTAGGCAGAAAGTGACTGTGTAGTGTATTCCATGGACACAGAATCTGGAGTGAGTGTGGTTTAGGATAACATTCGTTCATTTGAATTTTGAAGTGGAAGGTAGGAAAATACTTCATAAACAAAAAGCCAAAGTAGCTATTCATGAGGGAGGAAGCTGTGGAAGTTGAATCTTACCTGTTCACAAGAATTTCTGTGTTAAAAACCACAGCTATAAACAGGGCCAATTTTTATGGTTTCCCACATAGACGGCTTTCTTGATCTTGTCAGCCCTTTTCATGCCTTGCATTGGGAGACCCACACAAGCCTCAGTTTTGGTTTACAATACAAATGCTGCCAAAGAACAGCTGATATATTACTCTTGTCCTATACAGGTCTTAAAACAACTTTCCCCTCCCAGTGCGAATACTTCATTGTAATGCTTTATTCCATAAAGGCTTTTACTTACCAGTAAAAATTGGCAATGTAATCTCACCCTTCTCCCTCAACCCCCCCCCCTTTTTTTCTCCCCCCCCCCCCCTCCCTCTCTCTCTCCCCCCTTCTCTCTTTCTTTCCCCCCCCCTCTCTCCCACCCCCCCCCACCTTTTCTCTCTACTGCTTTTTATAACAAATCTGTTAACTGCACATTGGCTTGTAAATTGTTAACAGCAATTATTTGAGAACAATATTCAGGAGATACTGATTTCTACTAAATAGTCTAACTAATCCTGCAGAGAAGTAATTTTTCCTGGCATTAGGAAGCATGTCTCTTATCATCAGAATGGCCAAAAATATTGTCATGTTAGCAACTCCCTAATTTAAACATATGCTTTATGGGGGATGAGATTTTTTAAAAAAATATTTTACTCAACACATTCTTCAAATATTGTAAACAATAAATTGTGAATTATGTGAACTGTAGCTTTCAGGTAGTGTGTTAATGATACTGTTAGATTAGACCGATCTGCTTAATTAATTATCTAGATAAATGTTTGGCTAGTATTGGTACGTAATACTAATGACCTGTTGCTACTAATGGTTCACAAAATTCTGTCTCTGTAGTCCATATCAATACATTTATTTCTGCTATGGGAAACAGGTCACAAAAATGCTGCAGGTCTATTTTTTTAGCAGAAGAAAACAACAGTTTTAATAATCAAGACCATTCAAAGCAGATACTTCTGGAAACCCAAGGGAATATGAGTTTTGTGACTGGTGTATCTCTGATTAAAAATGGATGATTATTTATGAATGCCAAAGTTACTTGATTAATTTGACAAGAAAAATAGAAATGTAGACTCTGGAGTAATTTTTATGATATTTTATTGAGAGTGATTTCTATGTGTTTTAAAACAGTACCCTAACCTCTGTGGAGTCTGAGGAAAAATTGTCTGCTCTCATGGTCTGCTCACACACTTCCACCGCATGTGCTTAACTCCACAGTACCTTGAGGGACTACTGCACAACCCAGCATTAATTAGGCATTATAAGAAGTTTTCCATGAACTATGAAGGAGCCAGAATTTCATCCACAAAATTTAATGAAAGTTATAGAATACTTGATCTCTGTAAGGCAGAGATCTCTCTTCTCATCAGTGGCAAACCCCTTCATTAACCCAGAATGGAGCTTGTGACTTCCAGTCCTTCCTGAACTTCAGCTTCAGCAAAATTCAATTACTTACCAAGTCTCCAGCTCCGGTCTCCAGCTGAATTTAGTTACCAGTTAAATTGATTGTACGAGGTATATCTGCATTGTATAATGAATGATTAAGTGGACCAAAGTCTCAGTTGGGTATAAGCTGTTGTTTAGTGTAACTGGAATGACTAGGCAATGGAGACTGTCTGGTGTGTGATCAAAATACTTGTGATTACCCTGACAGTATGTTTTACTGCAATGTTCTGTTGAATGGTAAAGTTTGGATGTAATTAGGTGTCATATTTTGGCAGTAAGGTCAGGGTTGTTTGTATTTGGAATAGATTGCTGAAAATTTTAGGACATATCATTGCCTTATTTGTGAAATTAACAGCCTTTTGTAGAGGTGTTTTTATTTTTACCAGGGTAAGGGTAGACAGTTATTGATGGATGTGGTTCTAGCTAATGATGTGTATGTCGTCATATATGCACTGGAACACTGTTCAAAACAATGCTGCACTTTGATCTAAGACAGTTAGTTCGTTTAATTCAGAAACTGGCTATGACTGTCAGTTTTGACTTTCTGTGGAATAACCAAGATGTCTGGTTGAAGTTAGTCATCTTTATTTAGCTGCAATATCTTGCAGGCTTGCAGTTGGATTACTATTTACAAGTGAAGAATGTTCTGTTATTTCGAAGCAATTTTCCCCTTCTAATTCATAGTATGAAAGTTGAATGCAGAACTTATAGTCATTCACTAGTTGGTTGCTGTAAGAGTAAGAAAATCTCAGATATGTTCTGTATTCCAAAGACTGGCTGTTTGACTATGTGGTCATTTCAGTAGTTGTAAGCACGAGAGAAAAATGCTTTGTCCCCTACCTTCAACCTTACTTCTCACACAATGTTTGCAACTTCAGCCTTTTTTGGTAAGAGTTGGCTAGGAACTGCTCTCATGTGGAAAGACTCCTTGCTGTCTAAGAAGTGTCTGTTTGCTGACAATGGACATGCAGTTCAAACAGTGGCTATTCTGGCAAGGATCTCCTGAACTATGAGTGACCCCTAAAATACTCAGACCCTATTCTGTAAACTTCTAGAATTGTCTTCTATACGTGCTTCACGTCAAGGACTTTCCAAGCAGGGATACTGTGTGAGTTCAGCAAAACCCCTTCTCTGTGTGCCTCTTACACTAATAAGGGACAGAGCTCCTCTATAAGTACCCTGTGCCAAAACCCACAACATGTCCATGCTCCCTGCCATGTGGACCACATTTTCTGCTGAAATCTTTGCTGGATCCATTCAGGTGGTGAGTATTTTTGTATTATACTTCCCGCAATTTTTCCTTTTTTTTTTAAAAATCTTTTTCTGTCTTTTTTCTTCTTAAGAAACTACCTCACTTCTTGGCACCTTTGGGTGACATTGACTGTATTTGAGCTGCTGTTGTTTTGTTAAAAAATAACCTTTTGTCAAAAAAGGTTGTTGTAAATTGTTGTGACTTTTGGCTCAAAATAAAAATTGGAAATTTGAGTGAACATTAAGTTGATTGCCTCATTTTTGTGCTGCTATGCAAACCCTCAACAGATCATCTACACCCTACCCTACTCTTGCTGAGCAGGACTGGGGGCACAATAGGATTCTTGCCCAGTTATCAAGTATTCAAATTTAAGAAGTCATACCCTTTCCGAATAAGGGATACTGGCAAAAAAATAAAAAGAATATGGAAAAGGCTGTGCTTTATACAGTAACAGACTTATCAATGGGTCAAGGCCTTGTGTATTGTACATTATTTTAACTGGGGAATAGCTGTGTGGCACTTTTTCATAGCCAATGTCTTTGCCATTTGATAATGATTATGTATCCTCGATTTGTGTGTACAATTTGTGAGTAACTAGATGAAAAAGTGAGAGACATACTCATGCTTCTGGAATGACTTGAAAACCTGGCTAAGAGTTCAGTTAAAGATTAAGGGTGCAAAATTTGTGTGAGGCTTTGTGGTCAGTGTCTCCCTGAACTTTGGTTTTATGCATCTTGAAATAGCACCACACCTGCTGACCTCCGCAGTGAAGGTAATTTTTGGTTACTGGTTGACTTCCAAACATTTTATTTCTTCCTGTTTGCTTTTCTAAAACTTCTAGCTGAATCTCTCTTTGGGTTAAATATGGAAGTAAGGTTTATTTTTATTTATCTATTTTTGAAAGGCAATTTGGGTATCTTTCAGTTTCTCTTAATTGAGCTGTTCCTCTCAAACACATACTGGTTAAAGCTACAAAACTTATACTTTCTCGAGAAAAGGCAAAAGTAAGGAAAATTTTATATGCATGCAGTCTTTAGTTTTTCTCTTGTCTGCTTGTCTGAATGGGGGGAAAAGAAAAGGAATCAAAGTTTCACAGCCAATATACCCTATAACCTGAGTTTAGAGCTGAGTAAGAGAGAAAGATACTTTCTTAGCTCTGAACTGAAGCCAGAAAGTCTGCTGTGATTGTGTGATCCTTAGGTGTAATAAGGCCAAATTATCAAAAGCTTCCAGACAGAAAAAATTAAACAAACCCCAAACCTAGAATCAAGGCTTTCCTCTTCATGTACAGTACAAACAGTTTATGTTAATAATTGTTGCTTGCAACAGATGATTTGGAGCATTTCAAACACCATAAGTGCAAGCTGCGACTGGAGTCCTAATGAAAGGATGGCAGTGCCAGATGCTCATTTGGGAAATCTGCCACACCCTGATCTCCTGCAATTTGATGGTGTTAGCCAGCAACCCACAACTGGTACAAGTGAATTTCTGCACATTGCAGATATGCCGTTAGCAGGTTCTTGTTTAGAAGTTGCTCCCTCTGTTGGTTAACCCAGAGTTTATCCCTATTTTTAAGCATCCTTTAAAAACTCTAATATCAATATAGTACAGTTACTTCACTTTTAAGTTGGCAGACCCCATCAGATTTCTGAAACGGTTTTTGGAAACATCCCAAACTCTGCTGTGCATTATCAAATCCATTTTTACTAAAGTTCAGTTTCTGTTGATAGCCTCAAGTCAGAAGCTCCATAACTCAATTCTTCTCTCAACCCTGTTGAACAGACTCCTGCTGAATTTTGAGCTTAATATAAACCTGCACAGAGATTTTCTGAAACTGTTCAAATGATGTTTCTTTGTAGAACTTCTTGCTAGGCCAATTTGAAAGTGAAAAGTGCAATCACGTGGTTTTATATGACTAAAACAAAATCTTTGCGAAAAAAGGTAGTTTGCACTGATTTACCTAATGTACTTGTGACCCTGTCAATATTCTACTATATAATAGAGAAAAAAATCTTCTGTCAGTGAATAGATGGGACCTAATTATTATTTATAGCCTGATATTGATGCAGTGGCCATGCTTGTCTACAAGACTAGGCCATACGTAGAATTTTAAATGAATAGTCATCTATCTTGCTAGACAAAGAAAACCAACCAACAAACAAAGCATAATCTGCATAATCTGTGTGATTTATTTATTTATTTATTTTTGTTAATTGTGAAGAAGTGGTGGATGACCATTTCCAGGAACAGGAAGGAAAAGGTACTTACAACAAGCCAGCATGGATTTATCAAGGACGTATCATGCCTGACCAACCTCATTTCCTTCTGTAATAAGATGAGTGATGGTGTTGACAAGGGAAGAACAATATATGCTGTTTATCTAGCCTTTAGCAAGGTCTTTGGCATGGTTTCCCTCATTGCTTTTGTAGTCAAATTTTTGAGCTATGGACTTGATAAGTGGATGGAAACTGGCTGGACCATTCCACTTAAAATATTGTAACCAGTGATACAAACTGATGGCCATTTGCTAGTAACATTTCCCAGGGCTAGATACTGATGTTGATACTATATGATGTCCTCATTAACAACCTGAATGATAATGTAGAGGTGCACTCACAGAAAATTAATGGTAGCTACTAAACTAGGGGATGCAGCTGAAGTGCCGGAGTGCAGGGCTGCTCTTCAGAGAGACCTGGACCGGATGGAGAAATGGACTGGCCAGCAAATCCAGGAAAATAGCACAGGCAAGTGCTAGGCACAGTCCCTGGGCTGGGGTCACCCTGTGTAGCAGCAGCAGGTGGGCCCACATCAGAGAATGCAGCTTTGGAGAAAAGGAAACAAGAATCCCTGAGGACAGCAAGTTAAATGCATGTCAGCACCAGAGTGACCTTGCAGCAATGACAGCAAACTGCATACTGGGCTGTGTTAGTGTTTTTCACCTCTCTTTGGCACTTATGAAACAGCATCTGCCTGGTAAGTCTGCACTGGCTTTTCCCAATTGTTTTCTAGTATGTTGTGTGCTGGGGAAGGGCTTTGTGGAGGATTTGCTCCGTAATAATCCAACCCACAGGAGCTGGGCTTACCCAAGGTCCTCCACTGCTATGAGATGGGTTGAGCAGCTATTGCATGAGGCAGCATGTATGGAAAATCAGTAAAAGTAGCTGGGTGATTTAATTTGGTCTGTTACATACTTGAAGCATGTGATGTCTAATAGTGACACCATGATATAAAGCAAACTTGACTTTTAACAAGCTATTATCTTCACATGGGAACAGTAAAAAGAAATTCTCATTCAAGATTACTGTGGCCAGTGTAGCTAAAACAAATAAATAAACACCACCGTCTCCCCTTCAAAAATCAGCTAAAAATATAGCGGAAAACCATAAAGTGACAACAGTTTATTTTATGGCCAAATGGAAAATTCTATTTTGCAGTGGTTTTTACAGGGGTGTGTGTGTGCGCGCGTGTGCATGAATAAACACACAATTTCTGAGCATTTTCGAGGCCTACATTTAAAAAGTGAGTAATAAAAAAATGAGTAATTTTTTTAAATAGAATATTGTATGCAAGTAAGCATTTTATAAACGGTCCTGTAATGGAAATATCCTGCACTGGGATGCAGAAAGAGATTATAATGTCAGTCATTAAGTTATTTTCTTATCTCATGTCCAATATCCCTCCTTATGTCTTTTAGAAAGGAAGAGATCTACAGGACAATTTTGCCAGTGTTTGAAACATAGATTAAATAAAAATGAAGTGAGGGGCAAGATATGGAATTAACTTTGATGTTTTCATTTCCAGTCTATATATTTTGTACAGGTTTTGAGTTCTGCACATGCCACTATGACTAAAACTGTTAAGTTCAGAGCTACTCATCTATCTAATCATAATCTTCTGTTTGAAATGACTTTTTTCATATCCTTATCTCTGCTGCACAAATTCTAGTTTAGTTAAACTTTTTGTTGTGCTTTCAGCAAAAACATTCAACATTGCATATTATGTTGCTGTCTTCACCTTCCTTTTGCATAGACTTTAAGCTAATAAGAGATTTTTTGAGTTTTCTGCAGTAACTTAAAGCAACATACATATTTCTGCCTTCTTGGAATACTAGAATAATGACATGCTAATATCTTGCAGATAATGATCTTCCCTGTGCGGGGAGAAAAAATATGAAGTGGGTAAAGAAGTGGTGAATTTTGTTGGAAATATTCTTGTTTGACTCTGAACATCCAATGGCATGAGGTTTAACACAGCCAAATGATGGGTCATGCACTTGGGGCACAACAACCCTATGCAGAGCTACGGACTAGGAGAAATCTGTCTGGAAAGCTGCCTGGAGGAGAAGGACCTGGGGGTGTTGGTCGACAGCCGAATGAACATGAGCCAGCAGTGTGCCCAGGTGGCCAAAAAGGCCAATGGCATCTTGGCTTGTATCAGAAATGGTGTGACCAGNNNCCTCTTCTCCCAAGTGACAGGGGACAGGACAAGAGGGAATGGCCTCAAGCTCCGCCAGGGGAGATTTAGTCTAGACATCAGGAGGAAGTTTTTCACAGAAACGGTGTTTGGGCACTGTAACAGGCTGCCCAGGGAGGTGGTTGATTCACCTTCCCTGGAGGTGTTTAAGGCACGGGTGGACGAGGTCTTGAGGGACATGGTTTAGTGTTTGATAGGAATGGTTGGACTTGATGATCCAGTGGGTCTCTTCTAACCTGGTGGTTCTATGATTCTATGATCTTTGTATCTTGTTTTGTTTTCACTGTTAACCTTTTCAAATACAAGAGTAAGGATATTACTAGATTCTCAAAAACTAGCCCCTGTCTTAATACAGAGATTATTTGCATAGAAACCCATAAAATAACTGTTCAACTGCTACTTAACTTGTGGAACAGAGCAAGTGGCATGCTGGAAATAACTGTACATGCATAACCTGCTTCTGCTTAGATAACTTACACACACCAGTTACTGTACTGATTCATTCTATTGCATGATTTTCAGCATACCAGAACTGAAGAAAAATATTGTTTTGTCTTCTGCAAGTAGAAAAATTCAAAACTTATGAGAACTCCATTTTAACCTGGTTTTATAGAATATGTTCAGGGACTAATTCAGATATACAACTAAAGAGCCTGTTATCTATGCACTTGTGTCTTCTTTTGAGCAGTTTAGGAGTGTTAGAATTCAATAACTGTTGATTAATTTTGATTAAGTATATAGAATAAATTTGTGAGAAATTATGTAATTAGTTAAAAAAATCTTAAAACTGATTTTGATGTGAAACATTTTCATCTGTCATTAAACATATACATTCCATCAATAATTTTAATATTTATATTAAATTTGTTGTTGAATTCATCTTTTTCAATTAATATTTATTTTCTTAGAACGTGTGGGAATCACTGTAAGCAAAGCAGGTAAAATTATACCAACTCATTCACATCTAGAAACATTTTTCCAGTTCAACTGATTACCTTAATTTGAAAAAGGATCCTGGACAGATTCAACCCTCATAGCACTCCCCTGGTGTCAGCAGAGTTGCAAGAGGTTCCACAAAGTCACAAGGCTGGACAACTCATTTGCTTGTAGCTTTTTCTCTTGGCTGTGGGCAAATATGAATGTTATAGCTCATTTCCATATGCTGTTAAGCAGGTGTTGGTTTGCTGAACCTGAGATCAGAGACTGGGTCATGCCAGAATGTGCCCCAAATTGGTCATGGGTAAGTTTTGCATTTTGTTAAACTGATGGGAGCGTATGTACATATGTGGCAGAGGAGAAGACTGGATGTATGAAGCTTTCAAAGGCCTTTCTAAAGGTTAATATGATATGCCCTGTCTGAAGTTGGACAGCATTGTTTTAGTACTTTGAATTTCATGGGACAGGGAGCTAGGGCACTGGAACTAATCCTTTCTGACAAGCCTATCTTATCTATTGCATATGGAATGTGTTTTGGGAAAGAATAGATACACTCTGAAATTTACATTTGATTACATTTGATTGATTACACTTTCACTTGGCAATAGTAGTCAATAAATGCTGCCTTGCTAGAAAAGCATCATGTACTCTAAAACAAGCAACACAAGCAAGTTTGTATCTTCAAGTAATGATTTTATGCCGTGTGAGAAAAAACAGTTGCTCTCTAGAAACCTGATCAACAAGACCTATATTACATCATGCTGGCAGAAAGGTTTTTTTATTTTTCCTTTCTCCCACTAGTCTTCTTAGCCACATACACAGTCTGCCGCATAATCCTCATGTGGGCTACACTCAGTGACAAAGGCAATTTCTTTTTTTGTTTGTTTCTGTTAAAATAATACCTTTCTCCTAGTCCATCAGTAATGAGTAAAATGCAGTTAACATACATAATACCTTTGTTTACCTCTGTGAGCTGTATTAAATATTTGATGAAGGCTGAGATGCACCTCTGGGTGCAGTCCGGGCAGTTTGTGGATATATTTTGTGTACAACTATGCAAGTTTATAACTATACATTCCTATATTTTCTCCCAGTACCTTCCATTCAAGTACTTCTGATTTTTAAACTTGGTTCTGAAGTAAGAATAATTTGCAAGACATTTAACTTTATTTTCCTTGCATTAGGATGTCTTGGTCTGAAATGTTGCTGCAAGCAGAATTCTAAGCAGCAAGACTAAATGAGTCTTTTTGTCTCAGAATGTGAGAGATTCTCCTTGCCTGTATGAGGCATTATTAGAGCTTCTGCTGCAAATTAACAGAATTTCAGCATTGTGTGATCATAGGGGCACTAATTTGTCCAAACAAATGTAGTAGAAGATGTAATAATCTCCTAGTCAAATGTACTCATCAGCAGAACAGAGAAGAGGGTGGTCAAGAGCAGCCCCTTGTACCAAAGCACAGTTGCTTGTTCCCTTGGAGTTTTGGTGTGTGCCTTGTAGTGCACGATACGATCAGTAACCTTCTAGGCTTTAAGTGGAAATGCTGACAAAGTTATGAGGAGCTAAAAAAAAAAAAATCTCATGTCTGAAACATGCTTTCTTTGGGAATGAAGGAGTTGTAGATATTGTATATTGCACAGTCTTTTGGATGAGGTAGTTGGAGTTGCCAGGTAGGTAAACCATCTGAAGCTGAGACTGGCATTACTCTGTTGATGATTCTGGTCTTTGTAATGTACAAGGAGAAATCACTGATTGACAAATGTGACCCCATTAAAACTGTGCATTGTTTATTGTAACTTCTGTCACATTAATTCTAATCAGAACCTCTACAATTAACCAAAATTTACAATTAATGATGTTGAAAGTTATTTTTTATATCCTCATTTTGATGTCTGGTGCCTGCAGGAGGAAAACTGAAATAGTTACTGGCTGGAGTTTTTTCATGTTTTAGGTCAAAGGCACCACTCTGCCGGCATAAGAATTCATTTTATAGTTAAACGGATTTTAAAAAAAATTGCTATGGGTTCTTACAAGTTTATTAGTGTTCCTACATGTTGGCCATGTCTAAACGGGAAGGCCTTCAGGAGAGTTTAAAATTAAGCCACTAAAGAGGATTAAGTTCCAACAATTCAAGCACAATTTGCCTCTACATGGAACCAACACATAAAGGTTTAATGCTCTTTAACTAATACTCAAACTGATCTGCTACCTTCAGGTTATTTTCCTTGTTTTAATTTGAGATTCCCCTTGTCTTAAAATAAACATTGTCTCTGTTTAACCATACGGCTGCAGCTGTTAGGGTAGGGTTTTTGACAGGCCTAATGCAGTCCGGTCTTGCTGCTATACACTGGTTGCATGACAGTTAGCTTGCTTAAATGCTTTTAGCCTACTCTTAAAGCATTACTGTATGTTGTCACCAATCCCAGCCGGGAGTCAAGGTTTCCAGAGCTCTGGCTTCATGGTGCTCTGTGTGCTAAAAGGGATTTTGATATTTGGGGGGAACTATGCACTTGTTTATTTATTTTAGTGGGAACACTTTTTTTTAGTCTATAATACAGGTCTATCTTTTTCTGTAACACAATGAAAGATCTTACTATTTTGTGTATATTTACAATCTTTCAAAATGTTTTCTTCCAAGCTTCTTTCAACATCCTGCATCCCTCCAGAGATTTCTTCCGCATAATATAAGGATGGAGAAAATGGTGCTCTTTTGAGTTGATATTCTAAACTTACATGGAAGGGTTTAACAGGAGCTTTTGCTCTCCTCTCTTTTTCATTGACAAAACCCAACTGTTCTTCAATATTTTTATCCCTGGTTGTAAGTTTTCCTCTAGTGAAATAACTTATTTTTTGCCCAACCTCTATGATTCCTGAGATATCTCCCCTCAAACACTAGGTTAATAGAAATCCATTTGGAATAAATACTGGTATATCTTAGGATATGTAGCCAGCATAGAATATAGTTACACTTGTTGAATGATCTGAATGATATGTCATTCTTTTATCTAGCATACTGGTTTCTTGACATCTGTATTCATAGCAGAATAGAACTCTTTAATTATTACCAATGTTCAAAGTAATACATTGCTTCCTGAATATGAGAAACACAAAATTTCCGATGTTAGTAAGAGAAGACTGTCATGTATATATATAAAATCTCCCAGTAATAACTGTAGAGTACTGAGGAGTTAAACATGTCATGTGCTGCATTAAGGAGGTCACTCTTGGGCACCCTTTAGGCCCATCTTTAAGAACTGTCTTTATTTGCTTTGAGTTTACTGTTCTATGGCCAAAATTTGAAAAATTTTCATTGAGTGATCTGAATTATGGAGGATACAAATAAGTCTAAAGGTTTGCCAAGTATGATTTATTTTCACATTTGTGGTGCTTAACAGTTTTTGTAAATTTCAATTTGTGTTAGATAATTTACATCAGCTTCAATTTACATCAATTTTACTAGTACGTGGGTGTCTCTTTATGGTTAAGGAAATTAATAATCTGCAATTACCAGGCACTCATATTAATCAAATGTCTTGCTACAAGTAGAATGACTCTTATTATCATACATACAAGACTAAACAAAATCCTAATTGCCTGGGTTTGGTGCAATTATACAGTAGTCACCTAGACAATGACAGTATAGGCAGGCCTTTTCCTGTATCCTTTATCATTTAAATGATAATGGTCCTAGAAGGTGCCCTTGTTGTCTAAGATGGGGTTACTCAAGGTAACTGTGTACTACAAATATTTTACTAATTTTAGTAACATCTAACTCTGTAATAGTGTATATCTGTGTGCACACAGGGCTATATACATAGCATAGGGAACTATGCGTTTCTATAATCTACCAAGCCAAAATTTTCCCTAACGTCAAGTGCAATCAAAATCATAGAATCATGGAATCATAGAACAACCAGGTTGGAAGAGACCCACTGGATCATCAAGTCCAACCATTCCTATCAAACACTAAACCATGCCCCTCTGCACCTTGTCCACCCGTGCCTTAAACACCTCCAGGGAAGGTGAATCAACCACCTCCCTGGACAGCCTGTTCCAATGCCCAATGACCTTTTCTGTGAAATTTTTTTTCCTAACGTCTAGCCTAAATCTCCTCTGGTGGAGCCTGAGGCCATTTCCTCTTGTCCTGTCCCCTGTCACTAGGGAGAAGAGGCCAGCTCTCTCCTCTCTACAACCTCCTTTGAGGTAGTTGTAGAGAGCAATGAGGTCTCAGTCTCCTTTGAACCTTTGAACCTTTTCAAGTTAGACTGTAAATAAAAACATAATCTAATGTATTTTATTTGTTTTAATCTTTATTTTTCTATTTTTAAGGTGATAATACTTGTCTAACATGTTTCTCCTTTTTCATCAGTAATATACTACAGAGAAAAAAAACAAATAATAGTTAAAATTACATAACCTATTGTATGTCTAGTTGAATGTTTTCCATCCCATAAGCAGAGTGATTACTGTTTGCTTGACGTAGTTGTTTTCTGATGACAAGGCCTGGATTTTGTTGCTAAAGATGTAACTTGCATAGGTTCTCCATCTCTTCTAAAAACAGAACAACCTGATGTTATTTAAAGGATTCTGGTAATGTAGCATAGCAAGCAATTTCTGTGTTAAAATTGACAATAAATAAAACCATTTCCAGTGGTTTGCTGCATTAGCTGGATAAATCGTAATGGAAGTACTTTGGGTGCCAGTAGTTACAAGATGCACGTATAGCTGCATTATGTGGCCTGAGTGCTAATACAGCACGCTGTCAAGAAGAACTTTCACTTATTTCCTTTCATCACGTGATGAATAAAGCTGATGGATTTTTTTCCTTGAAAAATAAGTAAAGGAAGCAAAAGAAAGCCTAGTTACAAAAAAAAATCAGCCCCCTTCCCCCCCAAAAAAGAAATCTCAAAATGCAACTTAACTCTTTTTTTGCATAAATAGGAAAGTTCTCTTTTGTTTTCTCTTTCATTCCTCAAAGAGAAGAAAAGAGAAAGGAGATCAGGAAAGGCAACAAATGCCTTCATCAACTCATGCAATTTATTTCTTTAACCAAAAATTGAACATTCTTTTTCCAAAAAATGCATCTATCAATTTTGATTACCCCAAACAATAAGTATAGTTGTAAATGGTTGTCTGAAGCACAGCCATGTTCTTTGTCACGTTTTCATGCCTTCAAAAATATATTTTAATAGCATTTCAGATATTTCCATCTAATTTTTTCTAACATATTTACCTACAAAATAATTTGTAACATAGACTGATAAATCTGTGTATTAATAAGTTTAATACCCAACAGTAGTTTGAAAGCTTTTAGTATTTGTATGTGTACTTATTCTCCCTTCTACTGCCTTGTTCATGGAAGAATAAACTGATTCTGAAAATAGTGAAATTCTGAATCAGTAACATGACTGAATTTTCTAACTTTAACTAGAAACCTCAGATTATAACAGGAAAGAAAATACTGTTTGCATTATTCCCTTGTTTTTAAAATATTTTGGCTTAATATTTTTTTCAGTCTGGAAGTTACAGTTCCTGAAAGGTTGAAGAATAGACTTGGATAATGTAGTCATGTTAGAAATAAGAATTTTTGAACATTTATCCCTTCAGTTATCTCCATTCAATATTTTATTTAAAACTGTTATTTTATTTTAGAGTTCAGTATGTAATATACATGGTTCATTCTGACCCTCATTTTATGTCTTGCACTCATTTGGGGCTTTTCTTTATTGGGTCTTCTTTCAGCCAAATAATCCATTGCTATTTTAACTCAAAATGGTACAAGAAGTTTCTGACTATTAGTTTTTAATCTGTTTTGGTTCTTATATTTTTACTTAACATCTTGGATTAGAATAAATCTAAACAGCTCTGAAAGCTTGAAATAAGCTTGCTGTTCATGGAAATATTATAAATTATACTCCTTCTGAAACATAAATAATAGGCATAAGCAATGCCTGACTGATGTTTCCCTAGCTCATTTCCAGATATCACCAATGTCACAGTCTCCCTGAATTACTCATTCCAATACTTGGTTGCCCCTTGGAGTTATGTAGAGTGTTGTTAGGGGTTTTTTTTCCAAAAATTTAATTCTCAATTTAGTTGTTATTTATTGTTCAGTTTAGGAGCATCTTTCCTATTGCAACTTCTTAAATACTTGGAACAGTCTTACCAGTCCTGCTCTGTCCCCACTCTCCTGCATCTCCTCTTTTGTAGAACTGATGAAATCACTTCTTTCAACCTCCCTGCAGTAGTCACATTTCCAAAACCTCTCAGTCTCTTGGTTCTCCTCCAAAACCAGCCACATTTATCCTTGTCCACCTTCAAACTCTGTTCCCAGTGCTGGATACAGCAAATACTCCAAGTGAGGTCAACCAGCCCGTCTTATCTTGTTATGCGTATCCAGAAGATGGAATAAAAATTGTGCTGTGTGTTGACCACGACCAAATGTTATTGCATGTTTTACTCAGTCAGCTGCAATTCCTAGATTACTATATTTTACTGAAATGTTCTTGACCTAAAACAATGTAGTTTAATTTCATTTTAGTGATTTTATTTAAATTCCTCAATGACAATGACCTGCAGAACCCAATTTAAAATTCCCTAGGTTGACTGAGGTACTGATGACTATTTTTGTGCTCTGTGTGTCTTACAAATACCTTAACTTCAGTAATAATTTTAGAATATTGTAATTTTTAGATACCTTAAACCACAAGCAAACAAGCAAGAGAAAGTATATCCTGGTGAGATGCACCTGTGTGTAACTTTCAGCCTTGCAGGTTACAGCAAATACTCCTCCCTTCCTTTCAGAAACTTTCTGGATATAAACACGTGCCTGTAGAGGCTGCAGTCCACCACTTACATACAGTGGACCTAGATAATTATGAATGGAAATGCCATACAACACTTGTGTCAAAAACTTTGCTGAAGTTCTTTCTGCCCTCTAGACTATTTGAACTATCTGTTTAAAAGCGGAATGAGATTGACAAGTTGTCATTCTTTTTCTGGATCTATGTTTTTTTAAAATTTATTTTTTCCATCTTAAGTGGATAGAAATCTTGCTTCATTTTCCATACGGTTTCAGAAGCTTGCTTTATTTATCTATTTGTTCTGTTTTCTTTCTTTGATTTTCCCTAGGTTCCCGCTTTCATCTCACTGAAGGACAGACATTTGTATTTCTATTCCCTGGGTACTCACCTCTTCCATAATTCACGAGGGTCCAAAGGTATCAGTTTACTATCTTAGATCCATTTAACTTGCAAAAATATTCTCTAACCCATCAGCTGCCCATTTTCAATTATGTTTCTTGATTCTAATTGTTAATGGTAACTGTGCCTAGCATAGGTTCAAAGTTGAACTTTTTAGTGACAACTAAAGGGAAAAAGGTATTTAATGTTTCAGCCTTCTGTGTCATCCATTATTTGCTCACCTTGCATGGTAAGTAATGGACCTGTACTTCTGTTTTTTTCTGATGTCTAAGGTATTTATAGACCTTTTCTTGCTGTCTCTGTCCCCTGATAGCTCTGACTCATTTAAAGCCTGAGTCTTTCAGCTTGTGTGTCTCTGCCCTTGTACTGTCCTTTTCTGCTCATGATCAGCAACATGTCCTCTTGGTACTATCTCCCTTTGATTTCCAGGTCATTAAAGAGTTCTATTTCAGTGATCACCTGAAACAAAAGCTCCTCTCTGAAACATTTTAAGAAATTCAGGGCTCTTTTGGGGATATGTACTCACCTTCTAGCAGTTGTCTGGGTGGTGATTTCTGATGCTGCAGTTGCTAATTTTGAACGTTTCTTAAAATTGTTTCTTATTTATGAAGAATTCAGACTGTTTTGCCAGCATGGTACTGCCTCAGATAACTAGCCGGACCTCATGTAGTCACTAGAGAGTGGAAGTATGTTTGTGTCACTCTTGCGAATTCCTTAACTGACTTAAGTACCTAACACTGTGCTCCCTGTAAGGTTGTGGTCTCCCCCTGGCCCACATGTTATTTGTGTCATGCAAATTATAAAATGTTTTAGAAGTATATCTTCTTACATGCTCCCTTATAAAATCAATATTTTTTTGAGAAAAAGAGATATGCTTATATTTCTAATGTAAATGAGTAAAGTTAACCTAAACTAACCTTGAAACTTAAACTAAGGGAACTCTAACTTCAAGCAAATTATTTGTGATGCTATGTATTCTGAGTTTTAGAAGACAGAGGTTAGTATTTTTGAAAATTCAGTTCTTCTAAGGTACTTCTAAATAGGAAACAGAAGTCTTCAAAGAACATTTTATTCCATACACTAGAGAATTCTAAGTATTTTTCTAATACCCCTTAGGAGTCAGCTTTGAACTCTGGTCTTTACTGAAAAGATGTAGTCTAAGAGATCTATGCAATTTACTGATTTTAAATGAATGCATTGTGGTATGAGACTATTATCTGAATAAAAGCACATATACTGTTTTCAGGTAGTTCATCAACATAAAGGTGGGGTAAGCAATGCAAGCGAAGGTACTATAGTTCCATACCAGTCTCTAGATGCTTTATATTTTTCTATTAATTGTTTTGACTTTTTTCATAGAATCATAGAATAACCAGGTTGGAAGAGACCCACTGGATCAACGAGTCCAACCATTCCTATCAAACACTAAACCATGTCCCTCAAGACCTCGTCCACCCGTGCCTTAAACACCTCCAGGGAAGGTGAATCAACCACCTCCCTGGGAAGCCTGTTACAGTGCCCAATGACCCTTTCTGTGAAAAACTTCCTCCTAATGTCTAGCCTAAATCTCCCCTGGTGGAACTTGAGACCATCTCCCCTCATCCTGTCCCCTGTCACTTGGGAGAAGAGGCCAGCTCCCTCCTCTCCACAACCTCCTTTCAGGTAGTTATAGAGAGCAATGAAGTCTCCT
>WAAB01021335.1:218580-241091 GCA_013389865.1 Piaya cayana
ATCAGGTTAGTTTGGCAGGACCTGCCTTTTATAAACCCGTGTTGACTGGGCCTGATCACCTGGTTTTCTTGCATGTGCTTCATGATAGCACTCAAGATCACCTGTTCCATGACTTTCCCTGGCACTGAGGTCAGACTGACAGGCCTAAAAATTAATTTTTAAAAACAAACAAACCAGAAGAATCTAACTAATTTTAAAAGTGATCTTGTAAAGCTTTCAGCTAAAATATATCTTTGATTTTAAACCACAAGGGACAAATTATTTCTCATGTTAGTCCATGAATTTTACCTGTTGATATTGCTAAGAGACCTATGAGGACTGTTTTCTGCCAACAGAGCCATGTAAGGCATGGAGACCAATATAATCCTGAATCCTTTAGTTACCCCAGTTCAAGGCTGACTTGGACCAAATACAGAGAAATCCAAGGATAAAACATTTTTGCTTTCCTGTAGTGAATACAATTTAGTAAAGTCCTAAGACTTGCACCTCCTTTGTGAACTGAGATCTGGCAGTTTTCTATGCATATGCTCTTAGCCTGTAGAAAAACACCACCATCTAGGAGCTGGTGCATGAGATTGTATATGCAAATGAACACTTGAAGTTGAAACCACGTGTGTCAAATTATTAAGTTTTGTGAGAGAGATAATAGTGATGGAATCAAAACATAAAATAATCCCTAAATCCTTAAGATGTTTCTAATGTGCTTCAATTTGCTATAGTTAAAGAAGATAGATAGCAAATATTCTCTGTTTTGAATTTCCTTGCATTTCTATGAATCAATAATGCAGAGGTACTTTTTCTCATCATAGGTCAAAACAAATATTTTCCCTAGATTCTGTAAACAATTTTTAAATGAACAAGTAAGCCTTCAAATATTTTATTTTCTGTTTCTGGTTTACTAAAACAGCTGTTGATTGAATTTAGAAAAGCATTGGTGTTAGAGGAACCAATATCAATAAAAGTCCTAATGGGAAGGAGGAGGGAGAAAGTTTAAATTGGTTAGTGGACAAGAACTGTGCCCTATCAGGCAGTGATATATTTGCCAGTAATGCTTGTTGATGGACGCACAGTGCACACGCCTAAACTGTCAACCCTTCTTGAAGGGTGGCCATGCTTCATCTGACAAAATGTATTTGGTGTTTAATTTAAACCTCTACTCTAGTAATAGAAAAGGGCTGTTAATATTGCATTAGTAAGAAAGCACTGAGCCTCTAGTTCAATAAAATAGATTTTTCCCACTTTACAAATAAGATGAGAAAGTAGATAATGCACCTTTTACAAGTTTTGTTATGTGAGTAGAAAATCTACCCTAGCAAGTGCTTTCTCTACATTTCCTTTGTTAAATGAATTGAAGAGACTGAGAACTTTCCATTATTTTAAAGATTCTTTCAGAAACACTCACAGTGAAAATTCCAAGTTATTCTGATGCTTTCAAGTTCTTTTCCCCTAAGAAGTGCGCTAGTAATGAAAGATCATGAGATCAGCATGTAGTCACAGCTGGTCATTCTTCTTCTGTCGCAATGGTAGGGAATAATTTTGTAGTGCAGGATAATGAGGAGAGAAGGAAGGACTTCAGAGCTGAGTACCTGTTTACTATGAGAACAAAGCTGTTGACAACTGAGCTGCTATTTAACTCTGTATGTTATGTGTTTGCAGTTATAGTTTGACTACCATTGTATCATTGTAGGTTTCATCCCCATTATGATTCTGTGCCAAAACTACTGAAGTTAATAAGAATGTTTTCTACTAACATCAGCATCTTATGCAAAGAAGTATCCTATTAAATCAAGAGTAAAGCACCCAGAAACTAATTTTGTCGTCACATTCATATATGTAGGGAAAAGTAGTCTTATAAATGATTTCCTATCACATGACCACACCAGAAAAGAATGTGCAAAAATTCCTGACCTCTACCAAAGACAGCAGAATTGTCTAAAAATTTATTTGAACTATTTGATAACAGATGACAACATTTCTTCAAACAGTGTTTGAGTCAAGTGTAGCTGTTAATTTTATGGGTTTATAAATTGAGTAGAGATTAAATGTTTAAGTTACAGTAGTATTGGTGGGTATAATTTCATGGATTGACATATTTATAAGTGAAAGAGGTATCTCCAGTTCAGAAAGCATTCACATTTATGTGCCCCATTAAGATTCACTTTAATTGAGATTTCATTTTCTGTGGAGAGTGTGCAAGGTGGAGAGTTGCTTGCTTCCCTATCAGAGCCTATAATTGCAGTGAAATAATGTCATGTTCTATAAGGTTCTCTTGGATCGGAAAAGTAAAGGACTTATTATTTTCAAGGAAATACAAATTATTCAAGATTCCATACCCCTTATAAGCTCCTTTTTGTCAGGAACTGGAATTTTTTTTGAGTGTTGATTCAGAAAGCGTTTGTCTAGATGATGTCTTGTATATCTTTACAAGTTACGTTACGAGATAATTAAAGTTACAGCAGTGCAGAATAAATGTGTGACTGAACTGTGTTCATATATGCAAATACTTTATGCAGACTCAAATTCTTATTTTTTAATTCTTTTGTCTACTAGTCTCATATTTAAGTGTGATATACTTTTGGGAGTGTAGTGTGAGGTTCTGATTTCTATGCCATGTTGATCCTGTCTTTATTTAAGTTTGCATGGTCCTTTTGTAATTTCTTTCTTTTGATTGCATGCAGACACTCTCACACGTGTGTGTGTGTATATATATATATATATTTATGTCTTGTTTTGCTTCTTATCTCTTGCCTGACATTAATTTTAGTATCATAGAATCTTGGAAAAAAAATTTTGCTATTTTTTTCCACTTCTGCTTTCAAAATAAAAAGGTAGGCAAAGATTTGTAATGTAGAAACTATAGAAGCTGCTTTGTTTAGGAGGCTCCTGTAAGTGGGAATAACAGCACTTAATTTTCAAAAGGTCAAGGTAGAAGTCTTAAGTAGGTAGACATGGGGAGCAAATTCCCAAGCATAAAACTGGAAGATGCAGATAAGCGTAAATTGTACCATAGGTATGGCACTTGGAGTTTAACAGCATCAGTTCCATGTGTTTGTTATGAAATACACAGTGCTACTCAGAGCATGGCCAGGTCTGTGTGTATTCAATAACGTTTATCATACTGGTTTTGTACTGTATTCATAGGGGGAGCAACACTATGAGAGCAGATGCTGAGCTAATTTTGGGTGTTAATGAACCTGAAGTATAGGTGGTATTTATCCCTTTACTGCATGTGCTGTGTGAAGTATATGTCTTGATGAAGTCATCCTGTTACCTGAACTAGAGAGCACTCTTCCAGTGCTGAGTAAGCTTTGCAGGTAGAGCACGTACTCTGAAACATGTTCTGTTGTTTTCTGGCCCTGTGCAGTGCTGGCTAGCTAAGCCAATGCTTTTACATCAAGAAATCATGGATTGTACTTTGCAGCCCCAACTCAAGCTAGAATCAGTGTTTTGCTTGGCCACTGCCTTCAACAAGTTTTAGTCAGTACCAATTTAAATGGTTGGAGCTACCCATTTATTGCAGGACAGAATCTGATAGTTGTTCTGGGCTTATCACAGCTCCCTGTGGTGACCATGTTTTGGGTTCCGGTAGCAGAAGGTTTTAATTGAATCTTGCAATTTCAGTAAGCATTGCTCTTTATTTTGGCAGCTTAATGCATTGACCAGGAAGACAATGTAGTTGTAATTCAGCAAAGGCAAAACATTTTGAACATTAGGAAATGGCTTGTTTGCACCTTTTAGGCTAAAGGCTTACTTATTAGCTTTTTAATTCCTGGGTTTCCCTGTTTCTAATAGCTACAGGAAATTCAATGAACTCCATGGAACTCCTTACTACATTTCTCTCTCACTTTTATCCACCAAATGTTGTGGGTTCTCTCCCTTGAACTCTGTTTTTTTTTTTATGTGTGTTTACAAGCCAGATGCTGCCGTCCAGAATAGCCTGGGGTGTAATTTCCTAGGAAAAAACCCACCTGTGTTGTCCTTTTAAAGGTTGGTAAATGCTGCTATACAATGTTATTACCTGTTTTCTAGCCTGAATTAATGTCTTGGAATCATAAAACAAATGCATAAATATCACATGGATGGGACCCACAATACTCATAAAATGATTACTGTCATACTGAGATTCCTCGCAGACTCACTGGGGGAGGCAGCATCCTCTGAATGGTCTCTTGCTTGCTATTTGTGATGAAGTTGATGTATAGCAGGGTCACTAAGTTGTCCATTCCAAAACAAGTTGCTAAGTATATCAATATGATTCTATGAGGTTATAATGTTTTTCATACTATATATTGATTGCAAGGATTTTCAATTTATGTATAGTGTATTTTCAACAAAACCTCTCAACAGTGTCTTCCATGTGTTCATTCCTTTTTAAATCTTCCTATTATGCTGCAGAAAAGGTATCTGGAAGAGGTCACTGGGTTTTGTGATGTTTTTGTGGTTTTTCCTTCTTTTTTTCCTTTCTATTCTTCCACATTTGTAATCTTTATATGTATTATTATTTAATAGCAAAAAAAAAATCTCAAAACCAAGGACAAAATGATACATAAATAATTAAAATATTTTTGCTCTTAGACTAAGCAGGAAAAAGGATATAAAAGAAGAATGGAAAGGGAAGAAAAAAGACTTTAGGCTGTTTTAATCATTTTAGTTTATAAGTTTGGGTGTAAAGTGTCACTTCCAAAAACAGATAATTTTCACAGGCAGGTTCAGTGCTGGATCTAATTATTGTTTTTAAAACCTAAATATGTTTAAAGAAGAGTTGTAGAAGTTTCTGTTTATTTGTATTTTTTGTGAAATTGTCACTCTCTGGTCTGGATTTACAGTGCAAAATGTCTGGCACAGCTATCAGTGTAATTTTGAGAATGTGAGAGTAAAGGATTACTTTCTTGTTTTGTAAAGCTGAAGTAGGGCCCTGATCCAAAATGTTCATGACTCTCAGTCAACAAAACTGAGAATTGAACACCTTGGGCAATGGACCCTGTGGCATGATGGGGGCAGCACAGGAGGCTGAGCTTGGGGCTGGCTGGACTTCCATTTGGAGTCCATCACTATCCTGGTGCACTGCCCTCCTCTAACCTTCATGTGAAGGAATCAAGCAACTGACTGCCCTTAAGTATCATTGCAAACCCCAAACTCAGCTGAAAGTTTGTAACTAAGGTATTCAGCCAGGCATACTCAAGACCAGACTGAGTCCCTCCAGCACTACAGTGAGACCCCAAATTCTTCACGTTTCATCCTACGGGTGGTTCATGCAAGGGAGATGGACCCCAAAGACCTTCGGGCTCAAACAGATGGCAAAAGGAAGGGATTTTCTGGTTGATTGCCTCTTCATTATTTCAGACCCAATTGTGCAGTTGCCTGGAGATCCAAGCATGCAGAGCCACTCCTGTTGAGTTCCTCAGGTCACATTTTGCTTTTCTCCTCTAGGGATGATCAGAGAGCATGTTGAGAAATGCTATCCCAAACCATCTTGGACTTTAAAAAAAGAAAGCCTGAGGCATCCCTCAACTTACGTCTCTCCCTCTTTGTTTGTTAAAGGGGTTTAGAGCATAAATTATAATGTGTCTTTCCTTAACCCTTTGTAGCTATTTCCAAGTATCACTAAAGGTGATCTTGTTTATAGGCCTGCTCAGTTTTGTGAGGGGTTTTTATAGAGGGGTTAGTTATAAGTCTTACACCACCCAGCAAGAGAAATCAGTGCATTTTGTAAGTCCAGCAGAGACTCAAAATTTTCCAAGTGACTTGAATGTAAAGCCAGTATAAACAGATACCTAGAATTGATGGTACCTAGAATGAAGACTCATAATTCAGAATCGGGTTTTCCAGTTATTTGATTTGTAGGCTCACCAAGAGTGTAAGTGGTCCTGTGACACCCCCCAGATTAATCAGATATTCACAGTTAAACTAGTCTTTGTGAAATTATTCTATCCATATTTGGGATGATTCTGGACAAGGGAGCAGTGTAACTGCAAATTTTGAAAGGTATTCTGATTCATTTTCTTGTGCCTTTTTGATTGGGTTTTTTTTGCATTGTTTTAGATACCTCATTTAAAATCTCCTACCCTTGTGTTGAGCAAAATTGTATTAAGGACCCTAATTGGATAGTACGTTAAATGATGCAATTGAAGCCAGGGCACTTCCCAGGAGTGCTATTGTGGTACAGTGTAAACCTGAATTAAGAAACTCTCTTTGGTTCCTTTGTGTCCCTTCCTACAATTTGCCCTTGCAAAGTTGACCTTTAAGTTGTCTGGGACCTCAGTGCTTCTGAAATTAGGAGTGATTTTCAAGGTTTAGGTTCACCAGCTCAGCCAATCATGCTTTGGTATGTGAATAGTCTCTTCTTTATTCCCTTTTCATCTTCTGAAAAAATCATATTTATTTGCCAGTCACTGCAGTACCCTGTATGTAGGATTTGATCAAAGCACTTGGTCATACACTATCAGAATTGGTTTTGGCAATGCTAGAGCAGATGTGGTATGCTGTGTCATCACTATAGAATTAAGTTATTTCCCATAACTGAAATATTTTTTTCTATAGCCAGGCACAAAATAAGGACAGATTTGAATGACAGTTTGCTACTGTGAGTATTTTATATCTGAATTAAAGCTTATTAGCTTATTGACACCTTATAATGAACTTTTGGAAGAGACAGAAGAGTGAGAATTAAAAGCTTTATTCTAATAACAGTGAAATTCTTTTTTCCCTCCTGCAAATCTTACATATGTAAAACAAACTACTGTCAAACACTCTTGCCTTTCACAAAGCATTTGTAGCAAGACTGTCAAAATGAAAAATTTCTTTTGCACCAAAACTTGTATATTATTCTGTTTTCTAGGAGAATTAATGTCTTGTGGTAGAGTTTTCTTGAGCTCTTAAATACGCCTGAATTCTGTCGTGTATTTTAGTCGAGACACTCTTGTGACCAAGTCCATGCACAAAGATAAAGTTAAGCAGGTGAGGCAGTATTTCTCAGCCATCAATGATCTTCTGCAGCTTTCCTGTGACTGTCACAGGAGCACAGAGAAGGGACAGGATTGGTCATACAGTTTGTACAGCAGTGTTTCAGAGGAATAGGACCTAGAAGTTTCTTATGTTATTTGAAAGTGAATGTATTACAAGCGTAAATGATGAGTTGAAGTGTTACATTACAGGATGATTACCCTGTCACTAGAGTTAAGCTATTTCCAATTCAGATTTTTGGGAAGGCATACCCTTTAATGTTCTTCAGAGCATCAGGATTCATATTGAAGTTCAATTTAATTGATGGTTTGGGACTGTCAAGAAATATGGTGATGAATTTTAAGTGATAATTAATAAGAATGTATTTTAAAGTAAACAAAGCACTGGCTGTTTTAGTTGAAAGTTACTTTATGGTAATTTCATCTCTCAAATATTACCCCTCACTGTTCTCTTAATTTGTAGTGGCTCCAGGTAAAAACAAATGGGAGACAATCGTTTAAAAAGTGGATTATATTTGACTGTGTAGGTGAAGACAGACTATCATGGAACATGTGAACATTTTTAGGTGGATTGTTAATTTTCGTCTTGAGCAGTAAAAATGTTTGAACAGATCCAGTCAAATATAAAAGATTGTATGAAAGGCTGATTATGCTTTCAGCAGCGAGACTAGCACGAGAGGTAGTCTAAAAGATCTCAGCTTTCTCATAGTTTGCAAAACTGACTATCTTCAAGAAAAAGACTCAAGATAGATGAATTGTCAGAAATGTAAATATCAGGATAGAGGAGCAGAACCAGAAGCGATATAAATCTATATAGGTTTTATTGATTCTACCCACTAACCCCACAGCTGAGGATGTGGACCAATATATTTAACATCCATTAGTGGTATATTTAAACAAAACTAAATAAAAGCTCAGAAACATGATTACAGTTTCTAAAATTTCAGACCTATAAGCACTTTCTTATTTTTATGCCTTTGATGCGCCTCTGTTTTATTAATGTCCTTCCTGTGGTATTTTTATACATTCCAGGGTACTATTGAAGAAGACCACAGTTACCTTTTCAAAGTCTTCAAAATATCTGAACAGATGCAAGGCTTCACAATGCTACATACAACTGCAAATAGTATCTCTGTTGTATAGCTCAAAGGTTCATATTTCTCAGTTGTATTACGGTATGTGTTAATACTAATAGAATCATAGAATCTTAGCATGGTTTGAGTTGGAAAGAACCTTAAAGATTACCTAATTCCAATCCCCTGCCATGGGCAGGGACACCTCCCACCAGATCAGGCTGCCCAGAGGCTCCATCTGACCTGGCCTTGAGCACCTCCAGGGATGGGGCAGCCACTTCCTGCCTAGGCAACCTGTGCCAGTGCCTCATCACTCATTGTGAAGAAATTCCTCCTTATGTCTAGTCTAAATCTGTCCCCCTCTAATTTATAGACATACCCCTCTCTAATTTATAGACATGCACTACAGGCCTTTGTAAGAAGTCCCTCCCCAGCTTTCTTATATGCCCCCTTCAAGTATTGGAAGGTCACTAGAAGGTCTCCTTGGAGCCTTCTCTCCTGAATTTGGCACTGCCTTGATCAGCAAAGTGAAGTGAATGTTAGCACTGTAATTTTTGGGTCTAGTTGAACTACAGTTTTGAAACTTGTCCATAAATTTAGCTACCAAAACTGTACTTAAGCACACAAATAAAGATGTCCTGACATTCAGTATAGGAAGTGTTGACTGAAAATCAGATTCTTTTTAAATATATTGTACAATTTATGAATTTTGATTGGCATTATGACGTGATATAATCAATTAATACCATTGCATATTTGAATTTATTAATATACTGTTAAGCATAACTAGGAAATTCAGTTCTGCTTTTTCCAAGTCAGTCTCATTAAACTCTGTTTTCTGTTAGAGGAGAATATTGGGAAAACTAATCTGGATGCAGCCTATTAAAAAGTATTTTTTTTTCTTGTCTCTAACATGAGGCTTTGCAGTCAGAAAAAAATCCGCAAAAGTTAAAAAAAGACTCCTAGGTACTAGTCTGGTAGCTTAAGGAATGGCAAAAGTGAAAAGGAAGCAGAATGAATGGTAATAATAGACATATTAAAGAGTAAGAAAGGGGAATGGTTTTATAGCTGGAGGGATAATTTAGCTGCAGGACCATTTAAGGATGAAGGATATGTGTACAAATGAAATTATGAATCACAGAAGAAACCATACACAGAACAAAGAAACCTAGACTACTAAGATGTTTGCTCTAAGTATAGAAGACAAAGTAATTGAGGCAGAGCACTGAATGCAGATTTTATGTTGTTCCCACTATATCCATATATTTCTTGTCCTGTATATAGCAGTGACTAGAGTTTTAGAACATTTGCAGTCTTTGCATCAGTGTATGTCAAACAGTAGGCATTTCCAAATAAGAGAACTGTAAAAACAGACTCCCAGTAAATCTTCTTGTTTCAGGAAAAAATATGCTTAAATAACAGGAGGGATCAGAAATTCCTCTGAAATCCTGAAGCTTCTGACATAGTATTTCAAGTACTGTTTCCAAACACCTCAGAGGATACAGATTTATGCTCGTAAAGTGAGTCAAAGGAATGGAGGTAGTACTGTAGGAGGCTTAGGTACACGTGAACCTACGGGATGAGCTTCACCTACAGTATGCACATTCAGCTGTGTAACCCATCAATAAGTTACATGGAATTGTTCAGATATGAGTTCCAGTGAAAGGATGATCCATTTCTATGAGAGGTTTGGCTTTTAAAATAGTCTTGCACTTGATAATAACTTATTTGTAATTCTCTAAGTCATCAATTATTCAGAAGTTATCAAATGAATGTTAGTAAAACCCCTCACAATTCCGAGGTATGTTTGTGTAAAATATATAGAAATTCTTAAGGTGATACTTGGCACATGCTGTGAATTTTGGAAGACCACAAAGCAGAGCCATGCAATTAATGCAAAGAAAGGCCCGTTTGTTTCCCTAGTTTCTTCAGAGATTCATTGTAAGTTTTGGAGTATAATTTAATGGTGGATTCGTCTTGTCCATCACATATGTACTTTTCTTTATATATACCTTTTACATAATTAATATGGAGCTTAATAATTTAAAGTTAATTTGTGAAGCTTAAAATATTAAAATGAACTAATTATTGTATACATTCTACTGCTGTGCTGCTATGCTTTGCTTGAAGTATGTGTACTGATTTAGGAAATTATGATATACAAATATATTTGTTTAAGAAAAAATGAGTATATATTAATGTATGATAAGCTAATAATTACAATTATAACCATGAACATTGTCATTTATTTCAAGCTCTCACATGACTTGCCCATTTTCCACTTTTCTTCCATTCCTCTGGAAGGAAATTCTCTGTAAGTACTTCCCTACTTGGAAAAGTTAACTACCATAACACAATAGCTTCCCAGAATAAATTCTTACTTGAATTCTGATGTACTAAGAACACTATTTTACAGTAGTTGACTCACAAGCCATTTGTTATCTTGGTATTACATTGCTTCACTTCTGAAAATTTACCAACATGAAAAATACAGCTGAAGTTATTTTGAAAACGCATCTTCTCTGGAGATAATGTGTATGGAGTACCTACTTTGTAGCAGCTGCTATTGAAGACAGCAGTGACCAGGATGGATGATATCACACCAGTACATTTTGGAAGCAGAGCACCAAATTATCATTGTGTTTGGTTTTGCTTTGTACCACTGAGCAGTGAGGAACAGAATGTTGGCAGCAATACCACATTTCCACTATAATTGTTAGAGACTGGGAGCATTGCTCCAGAAAAAAAACCAAAAACTTCTACTTTCCAAGACTTTTGCCTTCTTTCTTTAACTACACACCTACTTACAATACCTTACTCCCTTGTTAATTTAAAATTTCCAATATCTTTATCTGTAGCAGTTATGTTATTAAAACCTATTTTTTTTTTCTGTGCATGTTGTTTTCTGCCTTATAACAGCAGAATAACAGCACTTAAAGTCTAAACAGCAAACAGAAGTGGACAAGTACTCCAAAATATCATTTAGGAACATTTCACTTAATTCTGAATAGCTCTTTACTCTGAACTTGTTTAATAATCGTTTTATTCCCTTTTGTATATTGGATATCAGGGGGTTTTTTTGTTATTTGATGACCTATTTTAATTGGAGCATATGTAGAAGGTTGTTCATTCATGAGTACATACAGCTGTTCCTCATTATTCACAACCAAACTAGAACAATCCTTTTTATGAAATTTCACTCATTCCTTAAGTAATATAACCAGGATTGCCTATACTTTATAGCATTCTCCTTAAAAAAACATGTTTTCCTGATTTCTTCAGGTTAAGAAAAATGTCCTATAAAGGAAAGGTCTCATCACAACTTTAATCTGGGCAAATTCTCATGAACATTCTTCGGAAATACTGAGTATTCACTAAGTCCTTAGGGAAGCCTGTAGACTGATCAGCTTTTCTAGACTCGTGGGGGTATAATTTACCTAGCTGAGCAATTTATTTATCCACTGCCTAGCATTACATAAAATCATAGAATGGTTTCTGTTGCAAGGGACCTTAAAGATTATCCAATTCCAACCCCCCCGCCATGTGCAGGGACACATTCCTCTAGGTTAGGTTTTTCAAAGCCTCATTTACCTAGCCTCATGCCCCAGGGATGGGACATCCACAACTTCTCTGGGCAAACTGTTCCAGTGCCTCACCACACTCACAGTAATAAAATTCTTCCTAATATCAAATCTAAATATCCCCTCTTTCAGCCTAAACCCATTACCCCTTGCCCTATCCCTTCACTTCCTGATAAAGAGCCCCTCCTCTGCTTTCCAGTAGGCCCCCTTTAGCTCCTGGAAGGCTGCTATAAGGTCTCCCCTGCACCTTCTCCTTGCACTTGGCCTTGTTTAATGTCATGAGGTTCACACAGACTCACCTCTCAAACCTGTCCAGATCCCTCAGAACGGTATTCCTTCCCTCCAGCATGTTGACCACGCCACACAATTTGGTGTCATCATCAGCCTGATGAGGGTGCCCTCAATCTCACTATCCATGTCTGTGTCAAACATGAAACAACACTGGTCCCCATACTGACCCCTGAGGAATGCCATTAATCACTGGTCTCTGGATACTGGACCATTGGCTGCAACATTTTGAGTGTGATCATCCACCCAATTCTTTAACCATAGAATGGTCCATCTGTCAAATTAAAGTGTTATGTTGAGTTTCCCCTTTTCCCAAACGGGAATTTTGCTGGACTGCCACAGCTTCTCAAATATGGTGGGTAGCGGGGTGACAAGATCTGACAGTTCCCTCAGGATTCGTGGATACATTTCATCAGGTCCCATTGACTTGTGCAAACTTCAGGTTCCTTAGATGGTCTCATGCCTGATCCTTTCCTGCTGTGGCTGGATCGATGGTCTCATGCCTGATCCTTTCCTGCTGTGGCTGGATCTTTGACCAACCAGTCCTTGTCTCTGCATTCTGTGACTTGGGTGGTGTGGCTTGAGCCCTTGTCAGTGAAGGCTGAGGAAAAAAATTGAGAGCTGTCTTCTCTATATCTNCCCCATACTGACCCCTGAGGAATGCCATTAATCACTGGTCTCTGGATACTGTACCATTGGCTGCAACATTTTGAGTGTGATCATCCACCCAATTCTTTAACCATAGAATGGTCCATCTGTCAAATTAAAGTGTTATGTTGAGTTTCCCCTTTTCCCAAATGGGAATTTTGCTGGACTGCCACAACTTCTCAAATATGGTGGGTAGCGGGGTGACAAGATCTGACAGTTCCCTCAGGATTCGTGGATACATTTCATCAGGTCCCATTGACTTGTGCAAACTTCAGGTTCCTTAGATGGTCTCATGCCTAATCCTTTCCTGCTGTGGCTGGATCTTTGACCAACCAGTCCTTGTCTCTGCATTCTGTGACTTGGGTGGTGTGGCTTGAGCCCTTGTCAGTGAAGGCTGAGGAAAAAAATTGAGAGCTGTCTTCTCTATATCTTGTGTAACCAAGTCTCCCATTTCCTTCTGGAAGGGATCCACATTTTCTCTAACCTTCCTTTTGTCACCAGCATACCTATTGAAGTTTTCTTGTTACACTTGATGTCCCTGGTGAGATTTAGTTCTATCAGGGCTTTAGTTTTCCTAACCTTATTCCTGGCTGCTTAGGTAATTTCTGTGTATTCCTCCTAGGCTACTTATCCTTACTTCCACCCTTTATAAGATTCTTTTTTTGAGTTTAATTTGTCCAAGAGTTCCATCCTGGCTTTTTTGGCCAACTTCCTCTTTGCTGGGACACAGCACCCCTGAGCTTGGAGGAGGTGATCCTTGTATATTAATCAGCATTCTTGGGCTCCTCTTCCCTCTAAGGCTTTATCTCATGATACTCTTCCAAGCAAATCCCTGAAGAAGAAGTAGTCTTTCATGAAACAGCAAGGTCTAGGTGAAGCATTGCTGGGGCAATCTCCCAGTAAATTATTTCCAAATGTTTGGGGCATGGAAAAATCAGGCCCACACTTTATATTTTTTTCTCATTAATTGCTTATCTACACAATGTTGTTTTCACATCTCCGTTCT
This sequence comes from Piaya cayana, assembly GCA_013389865.1. Taxonomy (NCBI): domain Eukaryota; kingdom Metazoa; phylum Chordata; class Aves; order Cuculiformes; family Coccyzidae; genus Piaya; species Piaya cayana. The sequence goes on from WAAB01021335.1 coordinate 232,139, forward strand.
TCTTTCCGAGTAATACTAGCTTATTTGGTATTTTCTTCCTGTACTTCCAGTGCAGAAAAGAAGCAAGCTATTCACCAACACATAATCACAGACACACTGTTGGCTTGCTGCAGAAAAAAAATGTTATGTTAAAACAAGGGCTGTCTGTGGTGGCTCCCATATCTTTATCTTTAAAGCAAATCACGGACTAAGTGGTGGTGCTGCCAGTGCCTGCTATGTTATTAATGCTGTTCTAATTAGGCCAATCAGTTTTAATTAGTATACTGTCATGTAACAATCTCATAAAATACTTTGTGTAAGAAAATTGATCTGGCTCCAATGCTAATTACTTTCCTAGGCTCCCTACCTTATAAATGGGAATTGATTGCTTCCCTTCAACCCCTCCTTCTTTGCTTTTTAGTAATTTCCCCATAAACTCTGTATTCTTTTCTTTTTTTCTTTCATGAATTTTTTTAGTGTCCCTGTGTCTCCCTCAATTAATTCTGCCCATAACTCTGTCTCTTGTGTAACCTGAAAAGGAGGAGGCTTTATCACTTGTCAGAGAGAGCCTTCCTCAGTTAAATTTTTTACTCTCAGGTATTTGCCAGATCAGAGACCCATAATCCTGAGGAACTAAAGCTGACAGGGTTAGGCCCAGGTCAGCCCTCTCATAAATCAAAGCCAGTAAGGAGCTAAGGCTATAGCTGGAATTGGAGATTTATAAAGACAGTAGCATTAACATTACAAAAGAATTATTTTATTGGCTTACATATAGGATTTGTTTACTGCTAGTAAACTGCAGAAGATTGAAACAATAAGGTTAATAAATTGGAGAGTGAGCAACAGATCAATCTTTGATGCTTTTAAAAGCTTTTAAAAATTAGGATTAATTTGTTTAATTGTGAACATAGCAATAACAGATAAAAAGTCTCAACATTCTGGCTATGTAAATTTACAACATCATTTCAGTTCAGTTATGCTGTCTAGCTTTTAATACAAAGTAAATTAGTAGACAGAGACAAAATTAACTGCTAAAATTTTTCCTTGTTTTGTTCCATCTTTCAGTAACAGTGAAAATCACTTTTTGGGGGATACCTCGAAAGATGAAATTAAATTTCTATCCATTTTCTTTTATATTATTTTGACATATTGGCTGATACTGGTATGGGCATGGAGTCATGTACCAAATCATATCTAGGTATTATCAATTATAATGGATCTAGAATTGATGTAAATATTCACAGAATCATAGAAATACCAGGTTGGAAAAGACCTCTTGGATCATCGAGTACAACCATTCCTATCAAACACTAAACCATGTCCCTCAGCAACTCGTCTACACATTTTTTAAACACCTCCAGGGATGATGACTCAACCACCTCCTTGGGCAGATTGTTCCAGTGCCCAATGGACCTTTCTGTGAAAAAAAAAATCCCATATACAGTCTGANGTCCACCTGGGCACACTGCTGGCTCATGGTCAGTCAGCTGTCAACCAACATCCCCAGGTCCCTCTCATTCAGGCAGCTTTCTAGACAGTCTTCTCCTAGTCTGTAGAACTGCATAGGGTTATTGTGCCCCAAGTGCAAGACCTGGAATTTGGCCTTGTTAAACCTCATGCTAAGTCCCCCTCATGGCTTCATCCCCCCTACCCCTTCACATTTAGTTTAAAGCTCTATTAATGAGCCCTGTTAGATTTTTGGTGAGGGTTTTTGTACCCTTAGGAGACAAGCAGACCCCATCGCTGGTAAGGAAGTCTGGAGGTGTGTAGGCCAGTCCATGATCAAAGAACCCAAAATTTTGCTCCTTACATGAGGTTTGGAGCCAGAAATTAATTAACTGATTTTTCTTGCTCTCTCCCTCCTGTTTCCTTGTTGTTGGAATGGTGCAAAATATTGTGGTTTTTTTCATGTGGATGTTCATGTCTGGATGTTTCCAGGCAATTCTCTTCTAGATAGGTATCTCCACTCTGTGAATGGTGTTTGTGACTTAACATTAACATCTGAAAATTACACAGCATATGCCTTGCACATGAGTGCAGGAAAGATGTCTCTGCAGTGCCCTGAGAATGTGTATTGTTCTTTGCTTGCTTTTGCTGAAAGTATGACTATCTTGCAGTTAGCAAAGGCAAATCTTTAACTTGAGTACGTGATTGCATTATATCTGCATGTAGATAAGTCTGTCACTGTAGGACTTTTTAGTGCATCAGACATGCACAAATATACGATTAATGTCTTTTTTTCTGGTCCGTTCTGTAACTGTGTCTGCTGCTACAGTACAGATGATGGGAATGAAGCAGGAGAAGACTCTGATTATTGAGTGATCCATCATCGTCCTTTTTTGCTTGTAGTAACATTTGTCATGTTCAAGGGTGAATTTTTCTTCCCACTTCTTAACAAAATAAAAACCTAAAGTGTTATAAAATTTTATGAATGTGTCTGTGCCAGAGAAATACTTGGAGATGTTATGTATGATGTCAAATTATATTTTTGTTCAACTCATTAATTTAGGGAGTGTATACTTTCTTACTCTTCAACCAATTTTTTGTTCATTAGAAGTATTTTTGTTTCCTGTTTTTTAACCTGCAGCTACATGCTAAGAAATACTGCTGCTTCTTTGAGCTCTTTCAAAATAGTATCAAATCTAAGTGCATTTATGAATGTGTATTTCCTTACCTGGGTTCCTGAAACACCTTCAGCCATTTAAAAAGAAAGAATTCTTAATTTACTTTTACTGGAGATACTTCTAAAATATGTGTTCAATGATAGCCAAAAATAACAAGACCTATTTCAACTTAGTTAAGATCAATTTTAATAAGTTGTAACAATACACTGGTCCATGACAGTATTTCTTTAACAATTACTATCTCATCAGTATTGCATTTCTTTTCAAGTTCCAGCAAAGTTACTGAGGGAGCAATCTGGAAAAAAAATTGTTAGCATGAAGCATACAAGCCAGTTGATACAAAATTGGTTTGACTATATTGAGGTCTTGATTTCCTCTCCATTGGGGCACTTCTTCATTTTCTACAGGATCTGAGGTGAGGTGGAATAATCAGTTCTCAGCATATTCCTCCACTGGAGAATGAAATCCCCTTAAGGAAGATGCTAAAAACACACTGGTTTATATCAACAGATTACATAATGACACTAAAGACAAGAAATATAACATATCTAGTTGTAAAAAGGCGGGGTCATTTTGAGATTTTCTCTGTTTATTGCAGTTTGTGATTAAAGTTTCTCATCCTCAGTTTGTCCAGCAGGAAAAGCTTGACTTCTTTAAGCAAAGGCTGACCAGAAATTTCTATTTACTGGAAAATTTACAAACCACACAGACACATTTTTGAAACTTCTAAGCAATTATGTCCCGCTTCTAATTTTAACCTTGTCTCTATTTTGCTATAGGTGAAGATAGAAAAACTGTATTTTTAAATCTTTGGAAATTGGTTATGTTAAGGTCATCACTGCTTCTTGTAGATCTTAGACGATAGTATCACTATAGATGATATATAGGTATAGATGATATATATAGGTATAGATGCCAGCAGTCTCTTATCCAGGTGCTGGTGGAGAGGGTAACTGCATATCCTCTCCTCACCTGTTTACCACCTCACTGCTTCCCACCCTGAACATAATCTCACTGGGTTGCTGCATGCTCTTTCATCCCAGAAGTGTCCAGGTGTTATGAGATATGATGGAGAAAGCCAATTGTTGCTAAACATAAATCTTTTATCTGTATGAACAAAAGCGCAAACTTCAGAACCACTATGAGGTAACTGTCAGCAAATTTTTATTTTGACTGCAGGATATCATTAAAAATATTTTCCTTGCTGTGCCATATGAGGCTTAATTAAATATTTGTTCAAACAATCTGAGTTTTCCCAAATGGAAGGATGTAGTAGGAATATACTAGTATAATTTGGATACACGAACCTCTGAAACTCTCCAGTTGTCAGGAATGAAAAAGTTGGCCTTTGAAAGCATTTTCATCAGGGCTCACACTGAGATCACAGATATCACCAGAGCATGCCTGGATTTTTAAGGTGTAATAAGCATGTGCTCTCTGCTACTGGCATATATAACTTTACCAGGATTGCACCCAGACTAACCTTTGGACAACTTCTGAATTCCGGTTCAGAGCTCTGTTCTATGTTATAGACCCATCTTCCATCATGGGAGCATGTGCTCCATGCAATCTTCCATCCTGTTTTCCTTCTGTGACTTTGTACAGTCACTAACAAAACTGACTCTGCAGATATACTGGTATACCAATGAGATCCATTTAATGTAAGACCAAAGGCATGGATTCGTGCAATCTCTCACACAAATGAAAAGCAAAGGTAGAAAGTACTGGAATTAGGGAAGTGTAGCCTCCAGCCTACAGATGGATCAGATGCATACAATATATATATATTTATAAACCATACATACATGTTCACACACACATTTTTATGAAAGCAAATAAGGATAGGCAGATATTTTTTTTTAAAAATTCTATATCTTAGTGGGATCAGAGCCTGTGAGATTTTTTTGTTAGTGGTTGAATATTCCAAGCTGTGCAAGAGTGATTTTTCACAAGTATTTTATTGGAAAATGTGTTTCATATACAAACAAACTTACTTCTCTGTTGGAATAATGTATATCTTCAAGGCTTCTTTTTTCTCTGAGATACCTTATTCACTAAGACCGTTTTAAAACAGGGGATGAGATAATGATGAAGTGAATTGGAGATTTATTGATCTAAAGCATGTTTGCCCAGCAGAGGTAGAAGGAGGCAGGGAGGAAGGTAAAACTTGGGCTAATGTTCAGCGATGCTGATGTTGTGACAAAGGTATGGTCACTGACTCTTTGAATACAGATATTAGATTGAGGAGGATGTTAAATTTTATTAGCTTGAAAATAACCTGCAAGCATCATGTGCCAGAAGCTCCCCTTAGCTCCATATTAACTGTTGATGGCATTTTCTATATTTATTCTCCAATATTTATCTAAACTTTCTATCTAATGGATATAGCAACATTTCCACTGCCAGGTGGTAAAAAATGTCACATCTCCTGATGACAATGTTGTTAAAGGATCATATTTAGAGTTCTGATATAGCTATGAACTATGACTCTATCAAAATGTGAAATGGCTTGTGTAGAATCTTAAACAACAGAACAGCTGAGTGCAAATGAATTTGTTGCTTTAGCAATGTCTGGCTCAGTCATAGCTGATGTCATAATTCTACCATTCAATGAAATATTTATAAGTTTTGAGATCTAACAGGGGACCAGAGCAGAGAACACTCCATTGATGAGGATTCAGATCTGCCCTTGGATATATAAATGCTGGGGGGAAGGAACAGAGGGTTTTCTATGCCATAGAGGTAATGCACTCCCTAGGGGCTGAATCCATTAGCAGCTCTTGTCAGGCAGAATCCCTCTGCTGCCTGTGCTAGCATGTAAAACGTTCCCAGAAAAGAGATTCAAATATCAGTTTTATAAAAGAAATAGGAGACAAAAGAAAATTGGTTTAAACCCAGCATCTGAACAAATCGGAACAAAGAGACTGCTTCATTTTGAAGAGAAGTAAAGTGTTTCTCCAACATCAGGAAGGAGTAGAGTCACTCAAAATGATGGAAAGCAGTTTACAGAAGAAAGGGGTAAATGGGTTTGAATTGCTGCTTTGGAAAGCACAAAACATTGGTATTGTTGCTGCAGTGGGGAGGCCAGTGAGCAAGCACATTTCTCTGTTCTGTTGCTGATTTTATTTCAACTTTTCTTCACTAAGGAAGAATGGCTGTTAGGAGCAATATCAGTAGTTGCTCTGACTGGCATATAAAATGTCTTTTTTCAGTTTTGATTTGAGATGAGCTAGGTTAGAGGTAATGCTGATAAAAGTCTTGAGAAAGGAAAACTGGAAACTTTGGTGGCAGGTTGAGTTCCTATCTCGCTGGGAACTGACCTCCAGGCTTTGGGGCAGTTGTGCTTCACAGATGGTATTTTCTAAATGAAATCAGCTACTATGGAGGCATGGACCTGGAGACATGGATCTGGAGACACATTCTGTATTTTCCAGCTTGTGCCTCAAATCAGTTAATCTCTTCTCTTGGTTTCCTAGAACATGGAAAATTTATATTTAGTAAGTTTAGACAGACACTGATTTAACAATGAGCAGACTGCAACACTGTGCTGTAGAATTTTTCCATGGTTGTGGCATAATTTGTTTCTTCCTCCTGGGTGCATATTCTGGTCTCTAGGATGCAGCATGCCCCCATGTTAGTCAAGTTAACTTCTTGTGAGCTGTTCTATTAAATATGTCACGAAAAATGATCTTTGATCCAAACAAAAAATATCCAGACTAAAGTATTGTTTTTCAGCCTGGGTCATCTAATTAACCTGATGTAAAATGTGTTGTAGCAGCACAGCTGAAGGGGTAATACAATGCTGAATAAAGCCAGGAACAAGTAGCCAGGGAAAATTAGTCTTAATTAAAGCTAAATAAGGCTTAAAACTAGTCTTATTACCATAGTTCCTATGTCACAAAGGTTTAGTCTCAAAGGTCACATTTCTGAACAGCTGGAAAAGGTCTGGTGTAGCAGTGGGGGTTACCATAGGTAATAGCATTACTTCATAAACATGCAAAACTGCTATTTGAAGAGGTAATTCAGAAATTATCATTAGTGCAAAGAAAAACTACCAAGATATATTAGAACTTGCTTGGGTCCCTGGAAATTTAACACAAGCTGGTCCAGTTGTCAGATAATGTTGACTGACAAGTAGCAGTGAAAAGCTTTCTTCACTCTAGCATGGATTCCATTAAACCAGTGTAGTATGATAGTGGCAGTAGAGTATGGACAACAGATCCCTGGCACTTTCTGTAACTTTGACCATGAACTGATTAAACAAGACTTCACTCTCCAGTGCTGCATGTCCTGGATCCTCTATGAACACTCAGCTCACTGAAAGTAAGGAATGACAGCAATCTCACTGATACAACTCAGTGTATGTTGGACCAACAGCATCCTCTTAGTATGTTCAAAATTCTTTCTGGGTCTGTAATGAGACAAAGGAAGTGAACAGAGTAGCGATTTTTCTTTCTGCTGGCATAATCTACTCTCATTCAGCATGCTCTTTTTATATCCATATCGTAGGCTATTCCAATGCTTGACAACCCCTTCAGTAAAGAAATTTCTCCTATTATCCAACTTAAATCTCCCCTGGCGTGTCTTGAGGCCAGGGAGAAGAGACCAACCTCCACCATGCTACCACCGCTTTTAGGCAGTTATATAATAAGTAAACTAATGCTCTGAAGCCTTTCTTTTTATACCAAGGTAGGTTCACTCACATTGCAGTCAGTTTTCACTAATTTTGGCATTAGTTGAGTGTTAAAATATTACTGTGATCTTAAGATAATTACTTAATATTTTAGCTAAAATATCAGACCCAATAGTTAACTGGATTTCTGTATGTTTGTATTTCACAATAGGGAACAAATAATAGAAGTTCCATATGCATTGTACAGCTTTTCCACAACACACCTCATGCAGATAAACAAATGCTTATTATACGCAGGCTTTCTGACTGCCATTTATCCTGAAAATGATAAGTACTCAGAGTGCTGGCAATAAAATGCTAAAGGACACTATTCTCATGACAACATGTGTTTGGAACTGTAGAATAAGTTGTACTCTTGAGGCTACATAATTAGGAAAAGAGACTGCATCCATTAGTACCTTAAAATAACAACTTTGTCTCAACACTTCCTAGATAATCTGGGGTTTTGCTGTCTAGTAAAAGAAGAACATTAAAACTAGCTCTGTTATCAAAGAGTGAAGTTATTTCTTACTAGTCTGCATTTTCATCTGGTCAATACCAGAATGTGAGATGTATACAAAACCATGCCTACATACCATGATATACATATCTATGTATAATGAGAGGAAGAGAAAGCACCTTGTTTAAAATGTATGTGACTTGGAGACTTGCATTCCCTTCAGCTACATCAGGATGTGGATTACAGGCCTTTTGACATGGCCTCACAACTTTTTTTGATGTCTAAACATGGCACTGTTTTGATGCTTCACTTGTGGCCAGGGAAGTAGTCCTGTATTCTTCATCAGTGTTGTCTCACCACTTCCTTTATTTCTTTAAATTGTAGTAAGCTCCTTGCTGAAATACGAGTATATGCACTTACATTTCTTTTATATCTTTCTTTCTAGGCCATGTTGTAATAATGAGACTCAAAGCTAACCTATAGCTGTGAAGGAGTCCCACTGCAGATGGTCAGTACTTAAGGCTATAGAGAACGGGGCCTAAGCCAAGGAGATCACTCCAGATTTTACAATGAACTTGAAATGCATGAACATCCAAGCATAGCTTCATGTTCCTGCCCAACTTCAGTGCAGTGACAGTGGAGAATGATCTGATCCCTTTGGCTGCAGATCAGTTGTGAGTATGGATCTTCTCAACAGATCAGATAAAACTGATAGCTTCCTGTGTCCATTCTCTTATTCATGAGCAAAAGCTTGAACATCTTTGTTTGGGACCACCCAGTAATGCTTAACTCTTTCTCTCATTGAGTGAGATCCCCCATTATTGAAGTGTTTATTTTTGTCTTTGTCTTTGGTTTTTTTTTGGTTGTTTGTTTGTTCCCCTCCTCCAGCTTCAGTTTTATTAACGATTTTAAGCTTTTCTGATTGCTTCTGGAAAGGATTCGTGTCTGCTTGTCCTAACAGCATCAAAAAACATCTCTTACTACATGAAGTTAGTTTCTTTCACTAAATAGGTATTCTTTTTTTTTTTTACAACCCTCACACTTCAGAGCAGTAATTCGAAGGAATTTACATGCCAGTCTCATACAGGAGGGAATGCATTTTATTTGTTATTGTTTTGAAAAGTGGGTTCAGTCAGTTCTGGTTCTCTTTTCCTTGTTATGACAGCATAAAGACAGTGAAAGATACCTGCACGCTAAAATTTTCAGGTTGTATTTTTT